>BMAW01033804.1:349381-380713 GCA_019974015.1 Nephila pilipes | reverse complement strand
TAGAATTAAATCCTTATGTTTTTTAGTTTGCCCTGACCCTCAAAAGATGCGTGTATAAATTTGACAGCTGTCGGATCATTAGTTTGTGAATTATAGCATTTTGAGTGAAGCAACTTTTGTTGTGAAAAAAATGGATAAAAAGGAATTTCGCGTGTTGATAAAACATTGCTTTTTGAAGGCAAAAAATACAGTTGAAGCAAAAACTTGGCTTGATGCCGAGTTTCCGGTCACTGCCCCAGGAAAATCAACCATCAAGGATTGGTATGCTAAGTTTAGACGTGGTGAAATGAGCACCGAAGACGGTGAACGCTGTCGACGCCCAAAAGAGGTTGTTACCGACGAAAACATTAAAAAAATCCACAAAATGGTTTTGAATGACCGTAAATTGAAATTGAATGAAATAGCAGACACTCTAAAGATATCAACTGAACGTGTACATCATATCATTCACGAATATTTGGGTATGAGAAAGCTCTGTGCAAAGTGGGTGCCATGCGAGCTCACTTTTGACCAAAAACAACGACGAGTTGATGATTCGGAGCAGTGTTTGAAGATGATCAAGCGTAAGAAATCCGAGTTTTTGCGTCGATATGTGACAATGGATGAAACATGGCTCCATCATTTCACTCCGAAGTCCAATCGACAGTCATCCGAGTGGACTGCACACGATGAACCCGCTCCAAATCGTGGGAAAACGCTACAGTCGGCTGGCACGGTTATGGCGTCTGTATTTTGGGATGCGCATGGAATAATTTTCATTGACTACCTTGAAAAAGGAAGGACCATCAACAGCGACTATTACATAGCGTTATTGGACCGTTTGAAGGACGAAATCGCCGAAAAACGACCGCATTTGAAGAAAAAGTAAGTGCTGCTCCATCAAGACAATGCACCTTGTCACAAGTCAGTGAAAACGATGGCAAAAATCCATGAATTGGGCTTCGAATTGCTTCCTCATCCACCGTATTCTCTAGATCTGGCCCTCAGCGACTCTTTCCTGTTCTC
Source organism: Nephila pilipes (assembly GCA_019974015.1). Lineage (NCBI taxonomy): Eukaryota > Metazoa > Arthropoda > Arachnida > Araneae > Nephilidae > Nephila > Nephila pilipes. The sequence goes on along the minus strand of BMAW01033804.1, from coordinate 379,708 downwards.
AGATCTCAAAGAATGCTCGTTATGAAGAAATTTTCGTCGAATGAAGAAGTGATCGCCGAAACTGAGGCCTATTTTGAAGCAAAGGACAAATCGTACTACAAAAATGGCATCGAAAAGTTGGAGCGTTGCTATAATCAGTGTATCACCCTTGAAGGGAATTATGTTGAATAAAAAAAACTAATTTTGCCAAAAAAAAGATGTTTTACTATGGTAGGCCGGGGACTTTTCAATTGACCTGTTATATCAGATATACTAAATGTTTTTTTGCTAATGGTTTTGCTTCAGTCTTATTTTAAACAACTGGGAGAACTGTGTTAGAATAAGATGATTTATGTCTTGAATTTTTACGAAGGTTTTTTGTTATAGGGTAAATAATGGACTGGCTATGCAAATACTAAGTATTTCATTTATTTGAATACAGTATAAAAAGAAGAATTCTCTCAAGGCCATCCGTTTATCAGTTGCAAAACTTGTGCTGAGTTTTTTATTTTTCATTAGGTGAAAAAGAATACTTGTCAAATTATTATGTAGTATATTTTTTCATAGGAAGAATAAACAAATTGTTTCATGAATTCTGCTGCTGGAAAAAAGTTTTTGTGAAAAATATATATTAGTTTCTTTTCATTAAAACAAGGTGTTGCGATGATTAATGATATGAAAGGAAAAAAAATTACGCAATAAAAGTGATCTACATACTAAGACTTGGAGGTATATTTCAGTGAATATAGAGTTGTGATTCATCTCATGATGTGCAATATGTAAAGCATTTTGATTAAAACTTAGAAAATAAACTATCATGTTTTAGGAAAAGTCTGACTTTTTTTCAAGAAAAATTAACATTGGCTGAAGTTTGTAACTAATATAATTGTATTTTTTGAAACCAATTATTTTAATTTTTTGCCCCTGACTGTATTCTGTCATGTTTCCCTACCTGAATAATGCTCAATTTTATATATGAAGATATGTATAATCACAGTTTTTCTTGAGTTGAGATTTTCAAAAAAGTTTTGTGTAACATTAAATTTAGATATTTATCTTAATAGGATTATAAAGTGCCAAACCGAAAAATATTTCCAGCAGTTTAAATCTTTTTCTGTTTATTGTTACTTACTTTTTAAATCTTCACATTTAGACAATCATATCAAAATCATAGAAATCAAAAATATAATTAAAACCAAAATTATAATGCCGTGAAATTAAATCTCAGTGAAATTTGACATTTAATGTTAAGTACTCACTAAGTGTTTATTTTCATAAGATGTAAGTGAATATTTTCTGCTTTTGCTCAATACTTAACTTCTGAAATTGTGCTAAATATATTTCAATGTTGTCCAATGAAATTTCCTAGGATTTTCAAAGAATTCCAAGGATAGCTTTTAAGTCATCCATATCTACAAATGATAAATCCTTTTCGATAAGATGCTTATCAATTCTCAAGACTGTGTACATTCAAGTTTCGCATATAATTTTTAACTTCCAACTATTTTCATTGAAATAGTTGGAAATGGATCTCTTATGAAAACTTCATGCAAGCTCTACTTTCATTGTGATTTTTTATGTTATGATTTTCTTTAATTAATTGAACAAAGGTAGATTTTCTGGGTTCATTCTGGATTGTTGGTATTCTCTTTTCTGGGCATCATAATACTTACATTCTGAGGGTACTTGTACTACAATTTGAAAATTATTACCACATTAAAATAATATATATATATATTTATGAATTCGTATATAAATAATAATCTGCAATCATTTTTCAAATGCAGAGGTAAATTTAAAATTGTTTAAATTCTTTTCATAATTCAAATTTAGTATAATCTTAATTTTGTAACTTATATTCCTTGCCTTGTATGTTTGTTCTTGGTACTTCATTCTTGAGAATAAATTTATATGCATTAGTGTTACTACAGAATTTTCGGAATAAATTCTTTAACCTTATTTCGTAATAAAATGTTATATTTTTAAAGAAATGATTTCTCACTAAGTAATCAGTAACTTTCTAACAATATTTGTGATTTTACATTATTTTAACTATGTTATGCTGAAAATTCTGATGAAATATATCTTACTTGGGTGATTTAAGACATTAAAACTTTAATTTTAAGACAGCATGTTCTTAAAAATGAAACAGTGACTGGGAGCATTTCACTGGTCTATACCTTCCTCTCCCTTTTTTTTTTATTAAATATTTGTTTTTGAAACTATTCTATCTTATTAGTTGAAATTTCATAAAATGCAATGTATATAATTCAAATTAATATACCAACAAAGTATTCTTTTCTAAACAGTAATTTGCTTTGATCTTTGGATAATGTAATGTATGTATAATAGAATGTTATCTGAGCGCACATTATTAATGTATTACATGTATGAAAGTGTAATAAAATTGTGTTTTTAAGTGTTTCATGTATCTTGATTTTACCATTACTGATCATTGTGAAAAGTTCTATATTTAGGTAAGATTTTTTTAAAAATTAATATTTTGATATTTTTTCTCCCTAATTTAATAACTTCTTTTGTTTTACCATTTATGTATTTTATACTGTTTTATTTTCAATTCCTAACATACTCAATAATATTCTTTCAAATTTATCTTACAGGTTCAAATAATCGGAAAAAATGTCCCTTTTGTTTATATACCTCTCCTTCTAATAGTGGCATGAAAATCCATATGGTAAAGCACACAGGAGAAAGGCCATTTGTATGTGATTTCTGCCTAAAGTCTTTCACTCAGAAAGGAAATCTTAAAACTCATTTAAGATTACATACTGGAGAGCATCCTTATGAATGCAAAGTTTGTAATCAGAAATTTGTGCAACACATTCAACTAAGATGTCACGTTTTGAAACATAATAAATTTGCGATATAAGTTTATTTTTTAATTTTTGTTTTACTTTTGTTTAATTTTCTTTGAAGAACTTTTTAATATCGTAGTTTCATAGATGAAATATTTATATCAGTTATTTTTTTTTTAGCATAGAGAATTTCTTAAAATTAAGTTTTATGTAGATGTGTTGTAAAATGCAAATTGCATTTCCTCATGAGATTTAGGGCTTGTATTATCAAAAAATAAATTTTCTTTTAATCATAGTATTTGTGTCTATATTGTAATATAAAGGATTTTTTTTTATAAACAAGTATTGTAAAAAAGGAATTTTCTCTTCCTTTAATTCTTTTTTTTTCTTTTCCTAGCATTAAGTCACTGATAAAATGTCAACTTTTACATATTGTTTCGAATAGAGTTTAAGATTTTGCATGAAATTAAAATTTATTGCCGGATTTTGTTTATTTATGTGATACTATTAATATGCATACATTTATTAATGTTATCAAAATATTATTTTATCAGTTTGAGACATGTTCTATATTTACATCATGATAGTTTTAAATAGATTTTTTGTTTCTATGTAGTGATACTAGATTTTTTTTTTCATGGCCAAACTTAACATTCATCACATTCTCACTGATGTTATTAATGTTATCAAATTAATTTGCACATTTTACATAAGTCTATTCCCCCTCCCCCCATTCTTTCTTGAAATTTGAGATTAAGCCATGTTCAACCTGATTCTAGTTTTCACTCACTCTCTCTCTCTCTCTCACACGCACACACAAATACACACATTAGTACAAGCATATTAATCCATTTCTGAGTTTTACAAATTTGAGTGCTTAACAATGTAAATATTAATAAATATGCTAATCAATAACATCAAAGATATAAAAAGCTTCTGCATTTAATTAAAAAAGAAGCTGATGGTGCATATAAAAACAAAAAGAAGGTATAGATGATTATTGCGAAAGTGAGCCAAGTTCAATAATAACATAACATGCATCTACTTATATGGGGGTTTGCTAGTGTTCACCTTTTTATGTCAATTGTTCATAATAATAGAATAATTTAGTAATTTACTATTCATTTTAAATTTATGTATTCTGAGTGTCTTTTATACACTTTCTTGTATTTCTAATGTTTGCTTTTATCTTCCCCTTAGTAGTTTTTTTTTTTTTTAAAAAAATCAGATCAGCATTATGTACATATTGTGCTGTAATAGAAATGAACCTTTTGCTTTAACTTACAGCTGTTTTTTTCTATGTAGATTCAAATTCTTAGAAAAACTTGGTTTTTTAAAGTGCTAATGAAATGTTAATTTTTCTTCATTTACTGTTGATAATTACTCTAGAAATAAGAATCGTTTGTAGATTCGTACTAAACTATAAACATACATTTATGGTATTTGCCAAAAATCTTTCAGTATTAAATCAAACATAGTTTGAGATTTTATTTTTGCAAAGGAAAAAGAGTGTTTTATGAAGATTGGAATTAAAAGTTTATGCTTCAGACTTGCTTGACATAGCATGAAGAAGGGCACAGAAGCAAATAATTTTGGTTTTAGTTAGTTTTAAATTAAGATAGTTTTAAATTAAGAATTGTTTTTGTATTTCCAACAACAAAAATATTTATTGCAGTTTACATTAAAACTTATAACACTTTTTAAAATTTATTTAGCTATTATCTTATTTTCTGTTCAATTATATATATATGTATATATATGGTTTCTTTTTCTTGAGTATAATTGTATCTATTCATATTATTTTATTTTTATTTCAAATCAACTTTTTAACAAAATTTTGTCTGAGAAAAATTATTCTTTTCAATGTATAGGTTCAAGCTTTCAAAATAGTCCTTTATTAGCCAACATTAACAAGATTGTAAATTTTCCTCCTATTCTGCTCTTGGTCTGTTTATTCTGAATAATTATACATTATATTGGGTCATCCTCTATTCATTTCGATTTTTTGTTTATACGAGGAACTTGTTGACCCAATTGCTTTCCTTTCACATCATATACTTTGTACACAGATGTTTGAATGGTTGAATGATCAAATTTAAGCCACTTGGCCAGTTACTCAACAATTCTAATGGGATTTTATTTCACCAGGATTTGCAGGACATCGTAGTTGAGTTTTACAGAACTTGTATGGCATGGTTTTTTCTCTTGGCTGTAATATGAAGAGTCGGAATTTTTTAACCACCATTGACGCTGGCTTAGAATTATTATCTAAATCCTATATACTACATTTCCATGATATTGATGCCATTATTGAACTCACAAAACAAACGAACAATATTTGTCCTTTTCCATTTTAATTTTGGAGAAATAATTTTTGAAATTGAGTTGCACTTTTCAAAACTTTTATGAAGGAATAGACAAAAATTTACTATCTGCTTTTAATGCATGCAGTTTATTACCTACCCCCGTGACTTTTAGTTCATATTATTGAATATTTATCAGGTGACTCAATATTAATTCACAATGGAGAAAAGGCTGCACTTTATATTTATCAAACTTTTCAGTTGAGATTGATACCAGTTGATTGAGATACCAGTTGAGATTAAATTTTATTGATTTTACACATGCAGAAAAGGTTTAAAAATTTATCATAACTTTTAATGACAAGATATGTATTAGTTTACTAATGTAAATTATTGTAATTTTTTAAATGCTTATTTCCTTTATTATTTTTGTATATTTTATTATAGTCATACTTATAATGATCTTCATCTCATAGGGAGATTTTTTATTTTGTAGAATTATTTTGTAGTTTGTTTTGTTTGGTGCCTTTTTTTTTTTTATTACATTATATATCTAAATGTGTACGTGTAATCTGTTATATGCAATCATCGTTATGTTTCTCTTTTACATTGTAAACACACCCTTTATATCTGATATAATGGAAATTTTATACATTTTGTTTAAAATTAATTGCATATATAAAATTAATCTGATAAGTGAATATGGAAGGTCTAATAAAAAATATAAAAGTATATTGGACCAATTAAATGAGTATTTGGCATTGGTGTTAGTGAGAGTTAAAACTTTGAACAATAGGGGAAGGGTAAATAATAGGGTATATAAATAAAAGGTAAGTATTTTGTTTATTTATTTATTTGTATTGTCTAAAAAGAAGGAATCTTAGGATCGCTATTTATCATTTGCAAAACTTTTACAGAGAGCAGAATGGATATATTGAGAGCAACTCGATCGATAATCTCCCCCCTTTTTAATAGAATGCAATGTATTAAATAATAAAATGCAATGTATGTTATGAAAATCAACATATGATTGGACTCTTATTGTCTTTAAAAAAAAAACAACTGTCATTAAATTTGATATTTTGATAATTTCATACTTATATGTTTAGCATAGAATTTTATTTTCAACTGTTGCATGATATAATGTATTGCACAAGTGAATTTATAGTAAAATATATTGTATTTTTTAATTGTTTGATGTATCTTGATTTTGCCATAACTGATTATTGTAAAAGATGTTTCTATTTTTGGATAAGATTTTTTTTAAAAAATATGTTGTGATATTTTTCCTTAAAATTTGAAACTTTTTTTTTGTTAAACCGGTGGTTCTCAAACTTTTTCCACTCTTGTCACCCTTTTAGAACTAAAGCTTAATTAATCTAAGTCGCAGCATAACTAACCATATGAGTAAGAGTTAAAAACACATGTACCACCAGGAAAAAATTGCAGTGGATATACAGTTGATCACTCAAATAATTATATGATTGACCAAATTCATTACTGAAAAATAATTATGAAAGCCTCAAAAAATTTCTACATGTCCCAAATTATTGTGGCACAGACTTAGGGAACCTCTGAGTAAAACTGTTTATGTGTTTGTTGCTGTTTTATTTGTCATTCCTAACTTATTCAATTATTTTATTTTAAATTTATCTTACAGGTTTGAATATTTGGAAGGCATGTGCATTTTGTTCATTTACTTGTCTTTATAATAGCGGCATGGAAACCCATATGGTAAAACATACAGGAGAAAGGCCATTTGTATGTGATATCTGCCAGAAGTCTTTCACTCAGAAAGGAAATCTCAATACTCATTTGAGATTACATACTGGAGAGCGTCCTTATCAATGCCTAATTTGTTTCAAGAAATTTGCTCAGCGTATTCACTTGAAAACACATGAATTGAAGCATAAAAAAACAACATTTTAGTTTCTCAAAACATTACATTTGTATTTTTTTTTTTAAAAACTGATTTCTCATTTTTTGAGGAAAAGATTGTATTCAATTGTTAATTTTTAATATAAAAATCATTTTATGAAAATACAGGCTTTCATGCGTTACAAAGGATTATAATTTTCATGCATCATTAGTATTGGTCCTTGCTGTAAAACTATTGTGTTCACAATATATTTTGTAGCAGTGATTTTTTATATTTGTCGGTTCTTTCTTTCATGTAACTATCAGTAACCTTTGCTTTTTTTTTGTTAATTGGAATTTATTAAAAGCAGTTCAGAATTTTTCACCTTTTGAATATTAAATAGAAAATTTATTCATTTGAAATTACATTAATTAAAACACACACATACCATTGATTTAAGTCTTTAAAACTTGCCTCTTTGATATGAAAAGTTTCGTAAATTGACTTGTCCATTTTATTTATTTCTTCAAAGAAGGTGTTCTAGAGTGCAAGTTCTTTTAATAAAAAATTTACAATCCTTATAGACGGTGATTTAAAGGGTTAAATATGTTTTAATTGGAAAGTAAAATTTTTAAATAACTTTTTGTTGTAAAATGAGTGTTTCAAAACAAAACTTGAATTGTATTTAATTTTTTTTAAAAAAAATTATCTTACCATATAAAATGTTTGTAATTTTTTAAAAAAATTTATATCCATCATTGGTTCTATAACTTTTGTGACATAATTATTATTTGCTCATCCTTGGGGGAAAGACATTTAACAGCAAGATGGATGTTAAATAATAGAGGGGGAAATGCTTCGAACAAGCTATAAGATGTATTTGGAAGAATAAGTTATGAAGATTTTATCATTTTTTAAAAAAATATATTTTTTAAATACCTTATGAGTTATTAAATTAAGCAAACAATTATACAAGAAACTTAACAGAAATCAGAAGTAGATGAATTTTGAACTTATTGCTAAAAACTACTTTGAATTACTGTAAGTAAACAAGATGAAAGTAATTTGGATTTCAATATACATTTTATTGATCGATGTAATATATTTATTATAGAATAGATTTGTGTTGCAAAAAAGTTAAATTTTTCATCTATTTAAAATTTACATAAGAACATCAAATCAACTTGCCAAAGAAATATGTATATATATTTCAATAAGTATGAAAATATCTATTTTAGCTAAGGCAAATGAATGTGTTTTAAAAATATTAGCAAATGAATTGGGAGAAGATATAAATGACAGTCATAAAATGAATGTTTGAAAAAGATAATTTTAATAAGCAAAGAAAGTGTGATAAAGAATGCACCAGAGAATGGTTGAACATGATAATTAATTAAAGATACATAAGAAATAGCAGAAGGAAATTGCTTAGAAGAAATTGAAGAGTATAAGGGAAAAGAAAAATGGTAGAAGGAGGAACAGAAACCAAAGAATGAGATGGAATTTGAGCTGAGTTATTAAAATGACAGTTAAGAAAATGATTGATATTACACATATTTAAAAAGATAAACTGAAGCTTTTTAACTGTAATAATTATAGGCATATTTTAAAAGGCTGTTAACTGCCAAAACTAATTTAACATCTGAAAGTGCAATAAAATATGGCATAAATACTTAAAAATTGTGTTGCTAAAGGCTAAAAATAATCATTCAAATGATAAAAGTTTACCTATTTGTCTAGTTAGTGAAAATTCAGAAGAGAGTACTTCATATTTGACCAAAGCAGATCTCAATTGTGGTTAATTACATTCTTTAATTGATGTAGGGGCTCTTGTTTTTATTTGAGGCTTTCAATAGTTCAGAAATTTAAACTGGAACCTAAATCTGCTATCAATGAATTATATGATTTTGAAAATCAAAGGGTGCTTGTAGCAATTTCTATACGGATTGATGCTGATATTGAAGGTGGTAATGTAAAAGTTTGGCATAAATACATATCTTGTTCCTGATATTGCATAGCCAGTTGATCTTTTCATTAAATAGAGATGGCTCAGTCTCTTTTGTATTGCGTTTGCCAGTGTTGGAAAAAGATTTCATTTTGGATATCAGGAAGATGAATTATTTAGTAACCACTTAATTGGTGGAAAAAATTAAGCAAATCTCTTGAAGCTACTAAATTAGAGAAAAATACAGTCAATATTGTCAGTCCTCGATCAGATTTTATCGACTATGGGTAAATTTTGATAGTAGTCTTTCTGATGACATTGGCTGCTTACAAGTTAAAAAGGGAAAAATGATCAATCTTTGGTGAATGTTAGAGACAAAAGTGGGAACATTTTAAGGATCGATGTATTGGCAGTGCTGAAGTTACCAAGTTATGCTCAAATGCTGAAGTTGAAGGAAAAACTTCAAGTTATTGCAGTTTAAGTAAGTTAAAAAAAAACCTCCTACAATATTTTGAGAAAAATAAAGATTTATTTTATTATTGAAAATGAATGGAAGCAAAAATTGATTCAGCTATTTAATGAAAACATGAAGATTATTTTGCGTTGCACATTCCAGAGCTAAGTTATACTAATTCAACAAAAATGGATTTTAAAGAAATTGAAAGGTTCCAACTCATATATTTTGAACCATAAAAAAGGAATGCTCCTATATAAGAACTACTATTAAAGAAATTGTGAAAGGATGGATTGAAAATGGAATTGTGTCAGACATTTGAGATCACATTATGCAAGTCTTATTGTATTGATTATAAGAAGACTGGTGATAACAAGTTGATTATTGATTATGGACATTTTAATAGTCAGACTGTAAAATATTAGTTTCCTTTACTTAAAATTGCTGATTTATTGGAGAAATTACTCTGGTACATCTTTTTCACAACTCTAGACTTAATTCATAGATATCTGTGAAATATACTGGAGTGAAAAAGGTTACCTAAAAAAAGACTTTCATAACACTAGGTGAAATGTTACAGTTTGAGAAGAGGATTTTCAGCTGAACAAAATGACATTGAAAGGTGACACATAAATCTGATATTTTAATGAAAGAACTATTTATATATTTGTTTTTGAGAAATAACTATTTTGTTATTTCAGTTTAATGCTTTTTTGCAAGATAATCTTTTTCTCTTTATTTTACCCAATTTTTAAAACAACAATTGAGATATTAAAAGTAAAATGGATTAATAATTACCTGTATGATTTATTTTGCTAGTATTTTGATATATATTGTATCAAGGAAATATACTCAATGGTGGAGATAAATATATTTTATAATGTGTGTATTGTTTTTAACGATTTTGTTTGCATATAATTTGTTTAATAGTTATTGTTTGATCTATTATTTTCTGAAATTTTCAATGGGTTTTATTCAAAGACAAGGAATGTCAAATTAGAATTATATGACACCTGAAATATATGTATATGTGAAGCGCATTTTTATGCAAAATTTCTATACATAAGCTATTAATGTCTTGCACTTCAACTGCATTTTATATAAATTAGTTGCCAAACATTTTTGACTTCATTCTGGTATTTATCCTGGATAGGAAGTAGTCTTAAGTGTTAATTAAACTCTATTTTATTCTAATATATAAATTTGTGTTGTTTGTTCTTAAATTTCAAATCATGTGCTTAAGTTAGACATTTGCATGTATGATTAGTTGCAATTCTCAGAAATTTTTTTGTTCATTATATTTATATGCACAACGATCTGTTTTAAATCTGTTTCAGTACTGTGATGTCTAATGAATCAAGTCCATTGTCTTTGCTTTGTGCTTGTTTTTTCAACTAAGATCATTTACTGATTTTATTCTTCTTCTTCATAGATTCATTTCGTAGGAACATTAGAATGTCTAATTATCCTAGAAAGTCATCATTGAAGAAATGTCTGCATTGTTCATATACTACAGGACATTCTAGTAATCTGAAAAACCATATGGCTGTTCATACTGGAGAGAAGCCCTTTGTTTGCAATATATGTCAGAAATCTTTCACTCAAAAAGGAAATCTCAAGACTCATCTTAGATTGCATTCTGGAGAGCGTCCTTATGAGTGCAAAGTGTGCAAAAAAAAATTTGTGCAACAGATTCAACTAAGGTGTCATATATTGAAACATGAAACTTATTGAATTGTGGTATTAAATTATCTGCATTTTTTAAACAAGAACTGTGCAAGTTTCAGCTGCCATTTAATCTATTTTTAAATCTCATGCTAGAAATTTTTTATGAGTCTCTTAATGTATATTAATTTATAAATAAGGTATATTTACTAATCAAATCTGTAAGATGTGAAGTTTTTTTTCTAAAAAATCAGGCTGGCTTTTCTTCAAAGATATTAAATTATGTTACGATGCTTTTATAAAGTTTTAAAATGTGTGAACATTTCTTTTTCGTATGAGATTTAATGTTTAATATTCTTTCAATGAACAAAATTTCTTTTTTTTATAAAGGCATTTTAATGTTCAGTTTTATGGTAGAGTGGTTCTTTTTCTTTTTTTGCTTCAAAGGATTATCTTATAACAGTTATTTTTCTGCCTTTAATACATAAGTTATAGGAGTATTAAAATATCAATAAGTTTATTTGTAGTACATCAATGTTTCAATGAATTGTAAATTTTTATGGGAAATTAAAAATGTTTCTGTACCAAATGAAACTAAATCTTCATTCTTTTTCTTCACCTAATATAACACTAATATGCTCTGTAATTATAACAAGTTTTTTTTTTTACTTGCACATGACATTTTTAGCCTCAGTCCTTTTGATTACTTGACTGGTACAAAGTTTGATGGTCTACTGCTAGAAGTCTTTGTATATATTTAGTGCAATGTTCTAATCAACCATCTAATAATCCTTAGGAAATCTGGGTGCCCCCTTTTACTAAATTTGGGTTTTCTTTGTAAACTTTTTTTAAATTTTATAACTCAAGTCCTGTTTTAATTTCTTCTGATATAGCTGTTTCTCATTTCCAGTGTAGAATGAAATTAAAAACTGTATTCTAATCTGTAATCTTAAGTTTTTACAGAAAGATGTTCAACATGATTAAATCACTGTTATATGAAATAATTTGGTGTTTAATCAATAAAAAAAGGTACAAATATTCCTTGAAAAGTATTTTAAATTTCTATATTTTCTATGGATGAAAATTTTTCCAAATTAATCCAAAATTGTGTAAAATTTTAAAGCACTGACAATTTTTTTGAAAGTGTAACTAAAAAATTTACTCTATCAAAGTTTTTTATGTGACCACTGTTGATTCATATAATGTTAAATCTTTTTTTTCTTCTTAAATATATAATTTACTTTTTATTTTGTAGAAATAATACCCCCCCCTTTTTTTTAAAATTATTCATTTTATGTATAGTACAAGGGTCGTTCAATAAGTCCTTAGGAAATCCAAGAGATGGTGCTTGTAGCAACCAAAATGTTATGTTTTTAGTAAGCATTGATTATCCAGACAGCTATCTAAGTCTTTGCTTCTCATGTTTGTGATCACGACATTTTTTGCACCTAAAAAATTCTGCATCATAATCACTCTTCTGGCAAATCACTTTTCTGGCTGATGAGATCACCTTCCCCTTCTTTGTTGCAGATTCACCAGAAGTAATCCCTTCTTTTGATTTTTGCTTTGTTTCCAGTGTTTAAGGATGAATCCATATCATCAACAGTGACAACTCAACTCAAAATGATGTTGACATCTTGACGTGGCAGCAATCAAATTTTGATTTAACAGCCAAAGACTATCAAATCAAAATTAACTTATGAATTATTGTCAAATTTTTTTCAGCTCCATTTAACAGATGGCAGCACCCGATGATAACTACAATTTACATCATTGATGCCATCGATCTTCAAATACAAGTTCTTTTTTAACCATCCTCGTTATATTAATTTCCCCCTTAGAACTGAAATTCATTTGTAGTTTCACATAATAGCATGCAAGATCACAGAATTTCTAATGTGGATACATATAAATGCTTTTATAAGTAATTGAATTTTCTAGTTTTTCACACACACATTAATCAATAAAATCAATTTATTATTTACTTTTAATCGAATCTTTATAAGAATATTCATTATGTGCCCTTTGGTGCTTTCATATAAATTTACTATGCAATTATAATTATTTTGATGCTAACAGTTTTTATATAATATTGTAATTTGGTGTGTAAAATTTAAAATCTCAAGATTTATAATTTTTAAAATTCAAGAAAGAATGCTTATGATATCAGAATATAAATCTTAAGAAATATCACAGGTCATGAGCAGTTTTATGTAAATGTAATGAAAATTGATTTCTAGTAAAATGTGACACCTTGTTATCAGGATGTGTTGCTCACGGTGTTCTTTATATATTTGTTTATAAAGTTTTTTAAAGATTTTTTTTTAAAAAAAAGTGTTATGTAATCGGACATTCTGCTATTTTTTGAATATATTATAAAATTTCCCTTTGAAATATTTTGTAGTTAGGCTTTTTCATAATCATTGCACACTTCAATGGTTTTTTTCCCCCCTTTTTTTCTTTCTTTTCTTTTCTTTCTTTTTTTTTTTTTTTGCAATCACATGCATATCTGTTCATAAATATACTCATATAATTAAAAAAATTTTCAATTTCCATTTTGTAAAATATTAGTAATGGTCTTTTACAAATTGTATCTCACAGAGAAATGAATTGAGTCCAGGTAATATAAAAAAGAGTAATTGAAAGAATATTTATGTTATCGATTGATTATTTACAACATCATCACTTAGAAACAACACAGGAATGATGGCGTCTGAGCTGGCACTCCCTCTCCAAACTTCCACAAAATGCCAATGGTAAGACATTGATCTGCGCCAAATTTAATGTTCATTGGACCTGCTATATGATGCGTCTTTAATTCCATCAGAATTCAAACCCATGACTTGTCTGAAACAAAGTCAAACTAATTCTAATGTTCAAAAGTCATAAAATAGCAATATGCAGGTATCCAAACAGTGCTAAATTTTTGTAAAAGGCGTACAGACAAATTATTTTATGAGCACTTTCCGATAATTTCTTGATTTACATGACAAGAATTATCAGAGTTTGAGTTCAGAATGATTATTGACAGCATGACACATGGCACATTTCTTTTTTTTTTTCTGTTTGTTTTCTTTAGTTATTCAGGCACTCAATATTTCTTGATATCAAGAATTTACCAAGGGTACCATTTGTCAAATATTACCTCCTGTTTTTTACACACTATGGTTAACTATATCTGCTCAATGAACATGACTAACAATATTTAAGCCTAATCATCCATACTAAAGGACAATCAGCAACCTCTGAATAATATGAATATTGAGTGATGTATACTCTATATATACTTCTATAAAGTCAGTGTGGAAAAACAAATTACAATGTTGTGAAAGATGGATTACATTGCTTTTGTGACTGGTATGCTGTAAGGTTCCGTGTCTTTCTTTGGTTCTTAAATACGTTAACCAGAACTAATTTGGGTTAAAAAAGTATGCTTTGATCTGAGGTATCGGGATTCTAATCAGCTTAAGTTCATTTGGGTGTTGAGGTTAGACACATAAGTTTGTAAATTCAGCCAAATACTGTGCTAATTGATAGTTTTGTGATAGTTTGGAACGTGTGTACTTAAAACATCCTAACCAAATATTGTTGATAACTTGGGTTGTGCAAAACTGATAATTGTTGCTTCATAACAGTTGTAAAAGTATTAACATGACACATCATCCTAGCTGATTTTTGATGATTGTTTTATTATATTATACTGATGCTTATATACATGTTATTTTATTTTGGAAATTTCTCATAAATCTTAGTGAGATTTCTATTAGCATATGGATTTCGTAAAACTTCAGAAGTGGCTTAATAAATTAATTTAATCATTTACAGCATGTGTAATTAATGAAAAAGAAATCTTGATCTGTAAAAGTATTTTTATGATGTGTATTATTTAACATTGTTTTTAGATTTTAATTACATTTATTTAAATTTCTTTCTAAGCATGTTTATACATAACATGACTAAATTTAAGGGTTGATTGGCAATTTAAGTTTCTGCCCTTGATATTTATGCATTCTATAATAATCAGATCTGCATAAAAAATGTACAGGTTCTTGTTGGAATTATAATATTGGTCTTTAAATATAATATATGAGGAAGTTAGATAAGAATTTGTAGGGTGTTTGCAGAACCATGTTATGGAAATTTACACATGATCTTCCTCCTTTTCTGTGATCAGGATACAAGTTTAAATATTTCCAATTTTCAACTATTTTTTTCTTTGTTTTATAGTGGTTTAAAATAAAGAATTAAAAAAAACTTGCAGTTATAGCTATTTAGCATAAATCAGTTTAAAATTGATTTGGAAGGAAATTATTAGCTGACATATTATGAAGCATGTGTAGGCTTTTTAATTATATGTTCTATTATGGAATTTCTAAGCCTGAAATTAATAAAAGCTTACATGAAATTTGTGGTTTTAACGTTTTAGTCAGGTAATTACTGTCTATTCTGAGCAGCATAGCCTGCTTTGGCTCTTGTGCCATAAAACCCCACAGTAACTCACTGTCTATTCTGATAAAAAAAAGTTTTTGATGCCATATTATTAAATATAACTAATTGATAATCTTTCTAAAATTCTCAAAAGCTATTCAAGTAGTAGCTGATTACTCTTATTCATTGTAGATCTGAAAGGAGAGTTGAATTAAGATACTACTATTAAAACTGGAATTTTGAAGAGATTTGAATAAGAAATTGTGGATGTTGTAACTATTTTCAAAGCAACAAACTATTTTCTGATTTCTATTTCATATGATAAAAATGGATTGGGAGAGGGAGGGAGGACTCACTTTATTTCTCATTATCTTTCTTTTGAAATTAATTCTAGATTTAAGTACTTCTAGTGTGTGTGGATTTAACATGACATTAATCCAAATTATTGTAATTTGATTTACATAAATATTGTATTGGAAATATTTTTCCAGCAGTTTATTTGCATTGTCAAATTTACTAGTTTAATAAAAATTTATTAGCTTTTTCTTTTCTTTTTATTATATACATGTTAAAGTACATGGCAATTATTATAAACACATTGAAGTAGACTAAATATAACTCATCTTTTTTTTCATTTGGACTTGAAATAGTAATTATAAAAATAAAAAAAAAATTATCAATAAAGCATTTTAAATTGAGTGTTTGTTATATTCTTAGTTTATTTGCATCAGTGCCTGTATGAGCTTCAGCACTTATCATTGATTGTAGTGATGCTTTGCTTTTAGTTGGTATATTGCCTCTGTTCTCTACATATCATTTTATTTAGTAATGTTCACATTACTGTCAATCATGAAGGGATTTATTGGAGATATATAAAAGTATTAACAATCAGCAGCTTTTAGTGTTTGGGATAAAAACTATAGAAAACATAGTGGTATTTAAGTAACATAAATTGTTTTCTTTTAAAAAAATCTTTGGGGAACTGGAACTTTTTTTAGAATTTATTTATTTTACGTTTTAATTTGTGAAGATTAAAAATATGTTTTGCATTAATTGAAATGTCACTTTGCTTCACTGTGATGCATAACTTAGTTAATTGAACATTTTCATGCATAAATACGAGTGTAATTGTTATGAAATACATTTCTTAAACATTTTTTTTTTCTTTAAATTCTATTCATTTACATGATTCTTTTATATTAGTGATTTAGTTTATCAAAAGGATTGTAGAGTGCAGCCTTGTGATGTGGCTGTTGTTTTGTTTAATGTAATAGTATAGTATCAATTGATCCATTTGGCTATAACTATGCAATTAAAAAAACTATGTAAAATGTATTAATTTTGATCAAAATTTTTTGTTTTTATTCTGATCATTGATATTCATTTTTGTAATCTGTGGTGTTAAAGAGCAGATCAAATTATTAACTTTTATTTTTTTGTTTCCTTGATTGCTGTTGTTATATTTTATGTTATTTCCTGCACACATCATTTTTCATCCCCCTTCTTATATAAATGAGTACAATCTTTCTCCACATGTCTCAACGATAAGTTTAAATAATTAATATGCTTTTTCTGTAATCCAATTGACAGAAAAGTTTTATTCCTTAATGCTTCTTAAAATATGTTGGATTTTAATTTTCAAAGGATATATGTGAAAAAGTTAATTGTGAAAAGTCGAATAATTATCAAAAAGTATTTATGGAAATTCATATTTCCCTTTCTTTTCATTTCTCCATCTGAGTGCATACATATGACTTCTCAATTGATTTGTTAGTTTTTGATTTATTAAAATGCCACTAATCCAGCTACTCTGTGATTTATTTCATCATCAATACTAAATCTTGAAATATTTCATAAAAGATTTGATGTTTTAGCATATCTCATTAATTATGGAAATTGAATGCTTTTTTTTTGTTAACATGCATACAAAATTTAAATGTTCCTTTTAACTTTGAAAAATATTACAGTATATTAATATTGTTCAAAATTTACTTTTTTTAAAGGTTTCTTTTAATCACAAATTTATCTTTCCATCTCTAAAATTTAGTTGTTTTTTTAAAAAATTTAATTTTGTATATTACATAAGTAGTTATATACCTTTATTATATTGTGTGTTAAAAAATTTATTCTCATTGAAAGCTAACTTTGATTTTTTTTTCTTTCAGAGTACCATCACGAAATATGTTTTTCTTCAAGAATTCAAAATGAACTTCATATTTTCCAATGTTCCTTTTGTAATTTTTCATCAGTATATGAAAGAGAATTAAAACAACATTTGAATAAACATGTTACAAAGTTTCAACATATTTGTAATATATGCCAAAAGTCTTTTACACTTAAATGTAACCTTAAAACTCATATGCGGCTGCATACTGGAGAACGTCCTTATGAATGCTCTATTTGTGAAAAAAAATTTGTTCAGCACATCCAATTATATCGTCACATAACAACTCATCAAAAGTAAACAAAATAGGATTCAAAATGTTGAACTGTTGCTCTCCTCTTCAGAAAAGAAATGGTCTATTAACTGAATAGTTACAGATAGCTTCTGAAATGTATCAAGAACTATTATTTTATTTAATTTCAAAGAATTATATTAAAGCATATTGACATGCAACCAAATATCAGTAATCAGAAATTTTTAAACATTTGCTTTGCATGTTATTCTATCTATATTATGAATGTATGAACACTAGTTCATTTTTATTTGTGATTAATTATTGCTGTTTTAAAGTAATTCTTAATTTTATTTTCAACGTAAATGTGTTAAATCAAGCAAAACATTCAAAAGATTCTCTTTCAACTGTCACCTGACTAAAGTAATATTAAATATTCAAATAAACATTGTTTTATTCAACCTTTTTATAATTATTACATATAAAACAAATACTCTATCATTTAGAGATTTTAAGTTTCTTTTTCTGTAAGTTCAATTTAGAATGTTTTAATACCTTCCTCTTAACAACATATGTAATAGTCTCATCATATGTTTGAAACTTGTTTGTAATCATTTCAAGGTGTAAATGTTAAACTATTTGATTTAAGTAAAGTTTAAAAATTTTAATATTATTTCATATCTCTATTTCTATATTCTGTGGTGTGTATGTGTGAGAGAGAGAGCAGTGTAAATTTTAGATTCAACCAGTTTCATAAATTAATATTAATATGATTTTCATATTTTAGTTTTAATTATAATTTTATGATGGTTTCAAGAAATTTAACTGTGGAAGCTTATATAATAGTGTCATTTTAGGAATTTCATTATTTTCGTGTGTGTTCATGTTCTCAATGCAATCATAAGAAACATTTATGTTTGAATTATGGTATTTTTACTGAAGTCATTGGACAATGTTAACTTTTTTTTTTGCTTACAATGATTTTGAATTCTTCTAAACTATCATGCTTTTGCAATATCAATTTTTTTTATCCATTCATTTATTGCTGATATAGTTATATTAGATATAGTTATATTTAAACTTTTCGTCTGACACAATTATCATATATGAAAATTTTTTCTTCTCTTTTAATTGCAAAAATTTACATTATTTTGCTACCGTATATTGTCATTGTAAAGTATTAATTTGTGATTTAGAAAATTGTATTTTTGAATCTAAGTTTATTCTTAATTCATATTTTGAAGTATGAAAAGACATTGGAGGGAAAAAAATGTTATCATTTCTTAATATATATATATTTTAAGTATGAAAAACATTTCTGTAGAAATCAATTAATAAAATGTATGAAAATTAACTCTATGTTGCACTGATATACTAACAATTCTGGTTTTAAAATACATTTTTTTTCTCAAACCTTTTATGTAATTAAAATAAAATTGTACTAAAAATATACTAATTTTTAACCTATCCATTGTTGCAGTTATCTTTTAATTAATATATTTCCAGGAATCCAAAAAATAGGAACAAACTAACTAGTTTTTAGATCAGTTGCAAAGTTTCCATTTTTTTTTCAAAACATTTAAAGTTGTTTTTTCCCCTTGCTTAGGGAAAAAATATATTAAATAGTCTTAAGATTGCTATAAATTGGATATTTTAAAAATATTGGTGCTTGCAAAGTGACATGTATTAAAAGTAAGATAATTAAATTTCAAGTAGCATTTCATTTGCTTAAAGGCTTAATTTCAACGATTAGCAGTTCTAAATTCTGGAATGATTTTAAATTAAAAATAGTTATTGAAATACTATCAAAAATGCAATATAAATTACGTTCCTAAACCATTAAATGTTGAGTTATTTAGCTCTATTGTTCATCATATGTTGAGTTCTTATGGTGTCCAAGGCTTACATTTTCACCTCTTTTTCTTTCATATTTAATTTTTATTTAAAAGTTATTAAGGAGACTGGATTTACATATATATAATTTTAGTCTACTTAAATATAAATCCCCTTCCCCTAAATTATATTATTAAAAGTATTGCATTAAGAAAATTTGGCATTTTTAGAAGCATTTACTGTAATATTATAGAAAAGGATTAAAAATGTAACTAGTATTAAATGCTGTATGAAAAGCAGAAGATATTAAAATTCAAGGATTAAATACTTATTGCTAAAAAGATACATTTTATACATGTATATTTTTTTAAATCCATAAAATTGTATTTTTAACTTAATTTTTAGAATTTTTTTTTATTTTGTGTAATTTGTATATAGTTCTTTAGCCTATGAAATCATACTCATGCAATAAGAAGTCACCAGTTTTCAATAGCAGTCTATTGATATTGAATGAGGGTAAAAATTGATTTATAAATAAAGTATTTAATTTTCATAGTACTATACCTTGCTTTATAATTTTGCATGGAATTAAAAAATTGTCTATTTGCATCAAACAAGTAATTTTAACATTGTAAACAAATTGTTACTGAAAATGGACTTGTAAGTTCTATTTTTTGAAGAAACTTCATTTACTCTAATTAAAACTATGTCATTTTTAGGTGAAAGGTGCAGATAATTCCAAGATATACATTATTTATATTTTATTTTTTTTGTATAAAAATTATTTTTTAAAATTTATTTTTAATTCAATTTCTTAAAAAAATTGAAGTACTTTTTAAATAATCTGAAATTTCAACTTTAGGAGTTTTACTTGGTATTGTGATGCAACACAGTTGTAATATTATTTACTGCTAATATTTTGAAATTTCACACTATATATTGTGCTTTTCAACATTTCCTACTTAAAAAGATAAACACAATAGCAACACTTTTCTTAGATACATTTTGAAATCAAGTATTGTATTCTTTGAAATTTTATGTTTTAGATACAAATAGAATTAATTGGACTAATATATTTTACAACTTTTTTGTGTTATACTAATTTAAGAGTGTTTTAGAGGTTTTCTCATAAATTATGTTATTAAAATATTTTTCCCCTTTAGGTTATCAACCGAAAACTTTGTCTGCTATTCTTGATGGATATCCTTTGAATTTTTGTCCACATTGCTCGTACACTACACCCTATAAATGGAATCTAAAAACGCATATGTTAGTTCATACAAGAGAGCGCCAGTATCAATGTGAAACTTGTAATAAATCTTTTAGTGTGAAATGTAATCTTGAAAGACATATGAAAATTCATATGGGAGCAAATCCATTTTCATGTGAAATTTGTATGAAAACTTTCCGTAGCAGCGCTGCACTTGTAAAACATCAGAAATATCATTAAACAACTTGTAAAATATGGAAACTTCATAACAAATTATATTTGTATGTATATCAGAAATTTATGTCATATAAATATTGAATTGTGAAATTTTAAATAACAAGTTATGTAATATTTGAATATTTTTCTTCTGTATCATTTTGATAATTTAAATATGAAATTTTTATTTATTTATGAAATTTTTAAAATTTAATTGAAAGAAACTTATCACTGCATTGTGAAACATTTTATCAAATATCTGAGAATATGTTATCAATTTACTCATTTTTATTTAAATATCTTTAATATGTATATAATACTTGCATTTGTAAAAACATAAAAATGTTTTTATTTTAACTTTTAAAATCAAAAGTTTTAAAAAACCTTCCTTTGGATGGTATTTATTTGTATGTTGTTTTTTAAAAAGCTTTTAAACTTGTTTATTTGTAACATAATACACATATAGCAAATACCGGTTAGGATTCTTCTAAATTTCTAAGACAACCTGTAAATTTTTTGTGTCTTTTATACATTGACTGCCACAGTAATTTTCTGGATTTCACTTTAAAAAAGCCATGCTAATTTAATCATATTAAAAACTAATTATATCTTCATTTAATAATAAATTTTCTGGTCATGCCAGAATTAATTAATTTTTTTTGTCCTCTTCCTAGAAGCCTTCTATTCATATTTACACTGCTATTCTACAGATTTAATTGTAGCCGTTTGAATATGGCAAATAAATTATAAGATATGTCATAGCTGGCATTCTAACTAAGAATGCAAACTGTGAGTAACCTCCTAGTTGGCAGTCAATATATTAAATTTTTAACAAGTTATTTAAAATCTGATAGAATTTATAATTAGTTATTTCTGCCTCTAGGTTGATTCAAATAAGTTAAGTGAATTTCTCATAATGATTGTCTTAAAGAAGTTTTAGAATATAATGAAATTAATGTAAAGTATTCAGAATATAAAAATGATTATTAATACATTCATAATGATTATTAATAGCTATTCATACTTACTAAACTGTAACTAATGTTTGAGAATTTCTATTCTGAAAGTTTAAGGAAACAAATGTTTATGTCTAAATATATTTATAGATTTTGTATTTTTTATTTTGTGTGATTTTGTCATGCTGGAGACTCTTTATTGATTACAAATATAATTTATTAACCAGCATTAAATACCTATCTCATTGACATTACCTCTGGAATATACTCAATAAATTCGTGGTGTAATATTACATTCAAAGAACTTTTGAACAAAGCAGTAGCTAGTAAAGCAAGTGTTAGAATATTTCTTGCAGATGATGAAATACTTTGCTATCTATTGAATGAAAAGCATCTTTTAAAATGGATTATAGCTTTTATTGCTCTATATCCCACAAAAACCAATCAATCAACTAACCAGCATGTCAAACATATACTTAATGATCGTAAAAATCATGCAACCAGAAGTATGTATTAAAAATACTCAGTTTATTTTAATATTTAAAAAATATATTATCAATTTTATCAATTAAAACAATAAGTTAAGTAACTTGTAATAATTGTAAATGTTCTTTGTAATTACTATAATTTATATTTTATAAATATTATAAATTGTATATTTTGTTTGGCAATGTAATAATTATTTAAGGAAAATATTTGTTTCATCTTAATTTTGAAATAAGAAAATAAATTATTAATTGGAGATTGATAATTGTGAAATTGTTTTTGAAATAAATTGTTTTAAAGATCTCTTCCTCTTTTAATCTTCAAATTTAATTTCAAAACATGCAGAATGGTTGTTTTGATAAAAATTATTAATATATTATTTGGCTCCTTTAGCATATTATGCACTTGACTCCTTTAGCATATATACTCCTTAAGCTTATGAATGTTGATGGAAGAAAAAGAGGTATTATGAAAAATAGTGTTGATTTTTCTAAGAGATTTAATGAAACATATTTTTTTTAAAAAATTTCAAGGTATGGAATGTCAGTTTACACATTTACATTTCCAAATTTGGAGAATTGCATAGCAATAATGTAATGTTTTTCATTTGTAATGAGTTATCAATACATTGGGTCAATTTGTTATTAAATGACAATCTAGTGTTTTCTTTTTAGTACACATTAAACAATTTCTGCTACAACTTTCTTGATATATTTCTTAGCTTTTCTAAATAAATTACTATGTAGTTTTTGTTTTGAAGATTTTTTTTTAAGTTATTGACTCTAAATTTCATTTAAATTTAGATTTATTATTATTTTTAAAAAATATGTTTTTAAATATTACTTGGCTACAGAAATAAAAAAAAGTGTTCCAAAATACTGCACAGAAATAATTTCTTTTATAATATTTGAGCTTTTTAGGATTGTATTACCTATGATTTATTTTATTTATCCAATCAGAAGAAATCTGTGCAGTATTATTAATCATGTCAATTTTTTTTTCAGTGTTTTTATTACATTGCCTATAACTAGGCTTTTTCTTTCTGTGAATTAATTCCATTTACTTAACTTCTTTAATTTAATGTAATATCTTAAAATTTTCTTATGTAATTATAGATTTTTCATATGTTATTCAATTTTCCATGAAAATAATGTATTTCTGTTTCCATTTCTTAATTTGTTATATTTATTTTTATTACTAAATGTGACATTACTTGTGCTTTGTGTTTTCATTTTTTATAATTTTAAATGAGAATCTTATTGATATTGTATCTGTTTTTTTTTTTTTGGCATTATGATGGGGATGGAGGAAGTGTTGAATCAGAAAATTGCATTAATTGAATGTTTGATCTTTATAGAATTGCTATTTATTCTCTATCTCTATAGAATTATATTTATTGAATCAATTATATTGCATTTATTTACTACAGTATAGTTTGTTCTCATTATTAACGTTGCAGCAAATGATGCAATTTATTTTTATATTGATTGCATATTATTTGATAATTTAGGTCTGAAAAATTCTATTTTTTCACCATTTTTATTAATTTGAAGTTTTACAATCCTTTCTATATTTTGTGTCTTTTCTTGTTTTATAGAATATTTATGGAAGTGTTTTTTTCATTATATGGAATTATTTAGTATATTTTGAAAAGTAGACTTGTATAGGGCTTATTTAATAATTAAAATAAGCTTTCTTTAAAGATTTTGAAAAAAAAAAAAATATTTAAATATTAATTAATTTATTTAATTTTATTTTTTTTTTTTTTTTTTTTTTTTAATTTTGTTATTTATTTTGCATGTGTTTGTGTAGTTTTCTCACATTCAAAAAATCATTACATAAAGCTCTTATGAGAATAATTACTTAAAAAAATTTAATTTAGTATTTTGAACTAATAATGTATTCTTTAAAAGTGTAATTAAAGTTTGAATTAAAATAATAATAATAAAAAAACATAAATCAGGATTAAGTTATGTTTTCAAAAAGTGATTTGTTATATATTTACTTTAAAAAAAAAATATTTTCCCATTTAACTGTGTTTTCTTTCAGCTGTTCATACCAAATAAAGAAAATGTCTTAAAAAATTTTCAACCATTCCTTTTTACTGTTGACAATTTTTCACCATCAACTTTTCTTTTCCTGTTATAAATATTTAACCTTTTTTTAAATTTTCAATATTATAACTACTTAATAAACAATTATTGAAAGAAATAAAATTAAGTATTTTACGATGTAAAATAAATGAAAGTTGCTAACAGAAATATATTTATTATTTTTTTATTAATCAAATTTAGATTGTTTTATTATTATTTAATATGATTTGCATGCTTGCTGTATTAAAACATTTTTCCTTAGGTCTAAAGGCTACATCTGTTCTTCCTGTCATCCAAGTCAAAGATGGAATTTCATTGTATGTTTGCTCACTCTGCAATTATTCTACTCCCTATAAATGGAATCTGAAAACTCACATGATAGTACATACTGGCGAACGCCAATATGTGTGCAGTATTTGCAATAAATCTTTTACTCTGAAATGGAACTTAAAGACTCATATGAAAATTCACTTTCGGCCACAAACATAGGGAGACAAACACTGGTGAGAAATAACTCAATTGTTGTATGTATTATCTAACAAAGAAAAAAAATTGTATTTGCATCTTCCGTCTGATGTTATTTTCCATTCCAGTGATACCTCAACTTCTAGATCCGTCAGCATGGAAACTTTTAGAGCTGTTCCATTTTCTGTTTTGGTCCCTAGATATGATCTTATTCTTGAAATATTAATTGTAAACTTGTTTATTATTATGTATCAAAAATTACTTCATGCGGCAAACAATGCATTCATATTTATTCGAAGATGTTCATTTCCATGATGCTATTGAGTACACTGCGCATTTCTTGCTACAGACTTCAAATTGTGCTTTTATTCTAGTTTATTATATCATAAGTTCATGTAGTAATAATCCATTTCTATAGTATAAATGATAATTGTTTTTTTGAACACCTATTTGTTACTTCATATTGTTAATATGTAGTGTTTTTGCTTTTTGATTCTTGTTACATAATTCACCTTATTTTGTACTTCCCCATCTAAGAGACTCATGTCATGATCAAAAGTGAAATAATTGTCTCACTGCAACTCAAGAATGTCGTAAGAGGCAACCAAGGTACCCAGTGTCAGGGGAGGGGCTATAGCCAGGCACCCTGTTTCTGGGGATTATATCAGGGACCTCAGAGGCTTGCCTTTGGGTTGTTATGGTCATCATGACCCAAGGCACCTTGGTGATCTTTTTCTTTTCCTTGGGGTCTACTGTTTTTGTTTAACATGGGCAACACGCCCCCAGGATACTCTAGCGATCCTTCTCTATTTTCGACCCTCCTTGTTAAATTTTTAAATATTTTCCCCCAAATGTCTAGATCACAGTTACATCTTTTATGATGCAAAGTAGCCTCATCTGGCTCTTGCGGCATTAAACTCACTTTCACTCCATCTGAAACACAGCAGAAAACCAGTTATTCAAAAATTGTTTATTTTATTTAATTATTGTAATTCAAAACGTAAAGCTATTTATTTTGCGGTTATTATTTTGTGTAAATAAATTTATAATTTTTTGCTCAAATTTTGGATTTGGAAAGGGTTTCATTGATTTGATTAATAGAGAACTTGCTTTTGTAAGATATAAACTGCAGGGAAGAACAAATGAAGTTCTACAAGTGGAGGTATCACTGCTATTTTTTAATTTAAAATTGGAGGGGGAAATACTAAAGTTATGTAATAATATCTATGTTAAGATTTAATGTCTGTTTCCTGCAACTGAGTGTATGTAAAAATCTTGCTAATTATACTGCAAGTACATTAAATAAGTCATCAATTTTAAAAGTAATTTTGGTAGACACAATTTTTAAAACATTTAAGGATTGTATTTTTAAGGAATTTCAAACTTTTTCTGCCTTTATAATCTTCGAACTGTATGCAGTATTATTTACATTTAAATGTTACTTTCATTTGTCAGTATACTTATACTTATCAAGTTGGTATTAGCAATATTTCATCTTGTAAAGGAAAAAGAAAAGTTTAAAATATTATATACTTGCTTTATGGCAAGCATACCATGTTTTAATTAGATTTAAATTATTTATTATTATGTGCTACTCTTAAAAATGCTGGATTTAAAAAAAAAATAAGTTGTGATAAAAATTTTATTAATGATTTAATACAATTTCCTGTGATTTTGTTTTGATAATTTTTCCTTTTATTCAGCCATATGTTTTATCTTATCTAGCCATCTTAATGTAACAGTTTAATAACTAATTGTGTTTTTCTGTAATTCATATTCCTTGCTATATTTCAATTCAATAAAAATCAATGTTTATTTAGCATCTTAAAATTGTGAAACAAGTGTGGAGGGATATAAAATATTTTCTGAGATTGAAATTATGTTTCTGTAATTTTTTTCCTTCCATCTTGTTAGACATACTCCTTTTTCTGTATTTTTAATAGATATATGTGATTTCAGCATGATTTTGACATGCTTTATACAGTTTTGGTAAATATTATCCATTTTTAAAATTGATTATTTACTAATAATCAATTTTAAAAATAGAACAAGTCAAATGTAAATACCTGAATTGGAAAAAAAAAAAAAAAAAAAAAAATAGTATGCTATACTCGATAATATTTCTGCCTCTATTTTACATCATAGATGTATATAAAAAAAAATATAAAAATATTATCTGGTTCTTTAAATTAAATTTCCCTTTGCAAATTACTTTGTAGTAAATAATTGAATTTTCGGTTAAAGTCGAGAATAGGGTGTTCTCAAGGCGATTTTTTGAGAGCATTGGCGACTTTTGGGGGCGATAATGATTTTAATGTGGCGATTTGTTGTGGTAATCCTAAGAAGGCTCAATGCTTAAGTCAAGCACGTTTGGCGACTTATTTAGGAAGTCGCCAATCGCTTTGGGGACATTCTATTCCCGACTTTAACCGAATTTTCTTACGATGAGGTGTATACGACTCACAAAAAGTAATGGGAAAAAATCTGAAATCATTTTTTAAAGAAATTAAAGAATATACATATTGAAAATTTATAGTATATGAAAGTGTTTTTCAACAATATTTAAATTAAATTTTAAATTTAATAAAAAGTTGCTTAAACTTAATTTATCGTCCCAAATTGTGGCAGATTTATTAGGAGATATTTCATATTTTACAACGTTTTTTTGAATTTCACTTGGTGTGTGTGTGAGTGTCATCAAATTTTCGATCGTTAATTTAACCAAATTCCCATCAAGCTAGAGCTTTGAAATTTTGGGAATCGTTCGTACTCGCCTAACAATGCAATATTTAGACGTTTGCGACAAGTTTTAACTCATATTTTTTTAAATAATGCAGTTTAGCCCAATCACTTGGCGCAATTTGAATAATTGCCAAACTTGGCGATTATTATTATTATTTTTTTGGCTGAATGTTAAGTCCGATTCGCGGACCAATTTAGCAACATTTGGCAAAATACCGCCAAATAATTCCTGTCTCCAAGAGTGGTTTGACGAAACTGTATTCCAACTATTTAATTTACCAGATTAATTAATTTTAGTTAGTTTTAACGTTGTTATGTATTTCACTTGGTGTGTGTCTGTATGTATGTGTATCAGTGTGTCATCAAATTGTCTATTGTTAATTTAACCAAATTCCCATCAAGCTAGAGCTCTGAAATTTTGGGAACCGTTCTTATTTGCCTAACAATGCAATATTTAGATATTTGCGACCAGTTTTAACTAATATTTTAATAAACTTTGCCTCCATATAAAAACGTTTTTAAAAACGTTGGTTTTTATTTCGAATTATTTGTTTATTTGTTTTATTTGAGGGATATAAAGCAACAAAGGCTATTAACCAATTTTTCACAGATTCATATTTCTTTTTCATTGAGTTATTACTGTATTGCCCTTTTTCAGTGTTGCCAGCACCTTTTAATTAATTTATATATTAAAGGAGCATAGTTATAAATAAATAGAAGAATTAATTCTTGATATCAATTGAATTTTTTTAAATTAAAGATAACAAAACTCAGAATGCTATAGAATGTTATTGCTAATTCATTATTTCGTGTATGTTTTATATACTTCGTTATTCACAAATTTTTAGATCTTTCTTTTTTTTAAATAATGGAATGGGTAGGGGGCGGCTAAAATTCGATGCTAACTTTGGAAGGAATGGTGCAATGAAGCAAAAGCTGAAAAAAAGATAATAAAAGTCCGTGCTGGTCGGAAAAACTTTAAAAAGTGTCTGAAACGCTTAAGACAAATAGTTTTTACACAAGGCATCCATCGTAAAACCGGATCACTATCCAAGTCCAAGTAAAGGGATAGTAAAATCATTAGAATAAGATGCAAAGAAAATAAAAAGATTGGGAGAAAATTCAAGTTTTAAATGTCTGAGGCAACTAAGGGAGGTGACAAAAGGCCGAAAATTCTCTGATCAAAAGAGGAAACACAAATCCGACAAATCCTAGATGGCTGGAATTTTTTTTTTGAAAGCAGCTTTTGCAAATTTTGTGCTGAAAGAGAGCCAACCATTTTAATAACCTTTATGGTATTTTTCCATTTCACCGACGCAGGCGATAAAGTCGTCAAAAATTATACAACTAGCGTTAAACAGAATATGTGTATACTGTATGTTGTCGCTAATGAAGTCAGCTTTGTGACATTTGCCCCTGCGAAATGGAAAGGTACCAATTTAATTGGATATATTTCATTTGTTGCAGATTTGCTGTTATGTAAGAACTTGCGTTATTCACTTATATTTATTTCGAAAGAAACCAAATCATATTTTTTAGTAATACCAATTTATTTTAATTTTTTGTTGTTTTCCAGTTTGATGTTTCTGAATTGCAAGCTTTGTATTATTTCATTGGCTATGTTGTCAGGGAAGTTGCATGTAAAATCTGTTGAGGTTCTAAGTCTCCTATTGGTGTTATGTAGAAGTTTTGAGAGGGGGTACCAGCTCAGGTGTCATTCACATCATTTGACCGAGGCTCAGAATTATGAGGTCCATCGCCAACAGCCCTGAGTTGCTTCTAGTGCAATGTTAATAAAACCAACCATCCAAATATTATTTCATTAGACTTTTTAAAATTATTTTTTAGAGAATAGCAATATTATATTGCTTGTTTATTTTCAAAAATTATTTTTAAGCAAATAATGTATTTGAGCTTTTTAATGTACAACAATCATGGATAAATTTATTTCTTAGTAATTTGGAAAAATTGTATTA
Organism: Nephila pilipes; assembly: GCA_019974015.1. NCBI lineage: Eukaryota > Metazoa > Arthropoda > Arachnida > Araneae > Nephilidae > Nephila > Nephila pilipes. The sequence goes on along the minus strand of BMAW01033804.1, from coordinate 349,887 downwards.
ATGTAAAGTACAAAAAGTATGATCTTGATCTACCTTTTATTTACAGGTATAAAAAAAATCTTTTTGGCCTATTTTATGGATTTTGAATTGTTAAATAGTCTTATATATTATCTTCTTTCGATTAGTTAAATAGTCTTAATAGAATTACATATCTGTTTTCAAATATTATTTTGTGTTTGAGTTCATATTTTACTTTAGTTTTTGCTATATGGGTGTAATAAGAATTATATTTTTGTCTTATAAGCTATTTTAATTTTCATCTTTCCATTGTCTGGTTTCTAATGTCTGTCTCACTAATTATATCTATAAATATAGATATAATTAGTGAGGCAGAAATTAAATTATTAATTATTGTTGATATTCTTATTTATGTTGTTATATAATATTTTTTTCTGTTAACTATGAGAGTCCTTTTGATTTTTGAAAACACTGTAGTTACCTGATAGTAAGGAACGTTATAGCTGACAATGTTCAAATTGAGTCTTGGTTTCAAATCCTAATACTAT
>BMAW01033804.1:262413-349323 GCA_019974015.1 Nephila pilipes | reverse complement strand
AAAGAAATTCATCTGGGCTGAAATTGTAAAGACCATTGCCAGTAGATCTGTTGCAATCTCAACATCAATGAAGCTTTCACAGTTACAAAATTGAAAGTTTTTTTTTTTTTTTTTTTGAATTTTGTTCAGTTTTGATATATATGTAAATTTTTTTAAAAAACTTTTAAGTGTAATTTCCTAAACTACCTAAATGTATAATTTCATGAAGTGTTCCTGTAAGTATCATGCTCCTCTCAAAGAATTAATAACAATTCCCATAGTGTTCTATTTTGAAATTTATCATTTTTATTACTTTTTTTTTAAAGGAAAAATAAAAAGGTTTGGGGTTCGATATATGACTCAGTGCTGTAAGACGAATTATTTTATTGATATGCGTATATGTATTGTATCATTTGAAGTGTATAGATAAAATTTAATATTTTTATATGAATTTCCATTGAATTACATGTTTAATAATACAAATCTATTATTAGATATGAATTGTATTTTATCAAAATTCATAAGAATTCACAATTATTTTGCTCGTTTCTATTTGTTTTATTGTTTAATTATGAAAATTTCTTGTTTGTGAAGTTATATATACTTGTTTGATTTTACCCCTCTTTACTTTATTGTATTTATAGGAAAAATAATATGCGTCAATAAATAATAATTATTCTTTGAGTGTTTTTATTATATTTTAAATTTTATTTGTATACTATGTCAGTTTAACAAGCAAAGTAATATTATTTTATTTCAGAATTCCAGTATAGTGCAAATGTTTTGTTTATATATATTTACCATCACAAGCAATGCATGATTTTGCTTTTAAAACATTTATCACAATTATCACATTTTGCATTTGCTTACAAAAATTGATGAAAATTAAGCATATATAATTTATAATACATCTTGTTTGTGAAACATTGTAAAACATCAAATGGGAAATGCATTTTAAGACAATATTGCTAATTATTTTACATTAGTGACATCTTACATATAATTTTCAACATAAATGAAAAAAAAATTCAGTAAAGTATGATCTGTAAAAAATTACTTGAGAATACAATTTCTTTTCACATGTCTCTCACCTTTTCAATTATTTTGGTTTTTGATATGTTTATTCATCAAGGATCAAATTTTTTAGTTGGAAAAAATGTTGTGTATTTTCTTATATCAGTATATAAATAGAAGCTTAGCCATTTGATTTTGATCAAATGATTAAGATTTTTTCTGTCTTTTTTTTCTTCAGTTTTGGTACACTGATAAAGATGAATAACCTCAATTAAAATTATGTACTCTTTTTGCTTTTTTTCTAGAAAATCATGTTTAAAGTTCTACTAATTTTTATGCTTTTTTAATTTATCTGTTTTTACATATTGTTAATAGCCTTGTGTTTTAATTCCTTTCTTTGCACCATGTAATCTTTAAAATGTTACTGTATATATTTACTATGCACAATTTTTTTAATCAAAAAACTAATTATTATTATGATTTGTTTGTGATTTCCTACGTATTCCTTTATTATATTGTTTTAGTCTTTTCCCACAGAAATCACATTTCATATAGTATCTCTGTAATTTAATAAATAAAAAATTACAATCATCAAAAATTTTACTGAAAATTGGGTTCATGATTTGATTCTTTTTTTACATGTGCATTTTATGAAATAATACCATGCAAGAGCATATTGAATACTAATTTAAACTTTGTGTAATGTGATAATTATTTTTCAGTTTCATTAACTTGATGTTAAACATAAAAATTGTATTTAAAAGCTATTTTTAGTATACTTTTATAATTATTTATTATGCATATTTAAAAATTATCTAATGATTAAAAAATTATTTTAAGTTTTTAATGGTTATAATTTTTTATTTGTTAAATTGTAAAAAATATTAAATGAATGATGGTTTATGAAGATTAAATATTAACTTAAATGAAGATATGCAGAAAATCAGTGTCAGATTATTTTATATTTAATCTGCCAATGAAAATTTTTAAAAAAAATTTATAGTGCAAATAAAAATTCCAGAAGACTGTAGGAGGGAAAAAAACAGGATTCCAGGACTCTGTTGACTAAATAATTGGTAGTCTGTTGTCTTATCTGTTATGTCAGTAGAACTGCATGGATTTGGAAAATTTAAAAGGATATAAAAATAGTACAACTTTAAATGTGGTTATCTAGAGAATATCTGGAATGTGTTGCATTGTATTATCCCGAGAATTTATTACTCTACATACCAAGTTAGGAGATTATATTGGTGACTCAAACATCTGAGCTTCTCTTTGTTCTCATTTAGGAAATCAGATTTGCTAAAATATACCTTGTTTAATAGAGAGAATATCAAATACCAAAAAATAAAATGAAAATAGTTTTTTCAGTTTCATAATTCAAATCCTTATTATTATAAATATATAAATTTGAATATTAGTTTGCTTGTCTGTTATACAAATCCATATTGTTGATTGCATTATGCCAAATTTTTTACAGAACTTTTTGCCGATGTGTGGAAGGAGTTGTATGTGTATTTGCACCAAAGAAAAAGAAAATTCTAATTAGTATTGGTGAATTTTTTTTCAAAATCCAATTTTTTTTACCATTTTTCGCATTACATTAATAATTACTAACAATAGTTGGCATCAGTTTTTGTGTAACACACGATGTTGCAATTCTCTTCTATTTTTCTAGTTGGTATAGCTGTTCTTTGCTTGAATGAACTGAAAAGTATAACAATTGAGGAATAAATAAACAATAACATAACAGTCTGGCTTATTATGAATATTTATTTTGAATTTAATCAGACCATATGGTAGAATATTATAATTTCTGTAATATAGTATTTTATAATTAGTTACAGCTCCATTAAAAAATTTCAGTGATTGTTATTTTATAAACTATGTTTTTTTTTATAATTTTAATTTATATTTTAATCATGTCTTACAAAATTTCTTTAATTAATTTATTGATGACTTTGTCTCCTGCTGGATTTAAATTTTTTTCTTTGATTTTGCTGTTTTATTTTCTTAATCACCCTTTCTTTGGAGACTGATTTTGCAATTCTCTTAAAATTATTTAAAAATTGGTCCTCATTAAAAAAAAAAAAAAAAAATTATTATTCCTTCTCGAATGTTATATTTTTCAATTCACCTATGCAAATATTAAATATACTAGCTAGTTATAGATATAAAACTAATTTAAAATGTATACCTATAAAATATATATGTATAGGTTTCTACCTATTACTAAATATCTTTGGGCTAAAAATACAATGCTTTTTACAGCCAGAAAATTTTGCACACTGATAGATGTTTTACATTTACTTTTTTGTTGTGTTACACATTCTTTAAGCTTTCTGTATATTGCTGTTTAGTAGTAATGTGTATCATTAAAAGATTTCTGCTATTTTAAATGTTCATCTCTAAGAGCACTGGATTTGAAAGTTGTTTTAATACATTTCTTTGAATAAAGGGATATCAATAACTTATAAAGTTATGCTTACACATGAGGAAGGTTGTAATTGTATTGTAAAAATAGATAAAAAGATGCTATCATGCTGTAAATGTTTGCATTTTTTAATAAATAGAGGCATATCAGTATCCCTCATAGCAATGAAATTTACAGTATGTGTTTTATAATATAAAGTTTACCAAGAATTTTTTTACTAATGAGTGAGTTCCCCCCCCCATCAGAAAAGCCTTTTTAACTTGTATTTTTTCATAAGCCTTTTTAAATAAAAAAGGAAATATACTTGTGTGTTATGAATTAATGTGACTTACAAATATTTTTTAATAAAATTGTCCAGTCATATTTATCTGTCATCTTTATTTCACTTGTGAGAAACACATTTAAATAACTTTCAGTGTTTTGTATTATTCATGTTTATATATTAATTATATTATAACTATTACATCTATTGACATTTACTTGTATTTAAATTTTAAGAGTTCATTTTGTTATCGTAATTCTCATTTTTTTTTATATCATTTGTAATTGATATGATTTTTTCCTTTCCCACCCAGTTAGAGATCAAAGTGCTATTGCTGAGACTCTGACAAAGGATGGAGTTAAGGTTTATCAATGTCCTTACTGTTCTTACAAAACGCCTTTGAAATGGAACATGAAACCACATTTGCTTATTCATACTGGAGAGAAGCCATATATTTGCCATTTTTGTCAAAAATCTTTCAGACAAAAAGGGAATCTCAAAACACATTTGATATTACATAATTTGAGAAAATGATTTGTTGATGTGACTGCTAATTATAAAAAGAAGGAAAATATCAAGAAAGTTGCTATAATTATGTATCAAGCAATATTTTAAACAAATTATTCCTGCTAAAAGTGAACTTTTTAATTTAGTATAAGTGCCAGCAGATTTCTTTTGGATATGCAGGAAATAGTTTTTAAAATGTAATTAGTAACTTAATTGTTATTGGTTAGTCATTTAGAATTTAATTTAAAGATACCTAAAAACATTATTATATTATATATAATTTTATGGTTAATATTCTTTGTATTTATTCTTCAAAATGTTTAAAATATTATTCTTGCTGAATATAAGTAAGAAATCTCTCTCTGTGTGTGTAACTTTTATAAATGTGTAAAATATTGTTTTGTTAGTTCATAAAAAATATAAATCTCTGTGTTTTGTGAAAATAACTGAAAGTAATGACTGAAAATGAAGAGTGAATTATAATTCATTAATTCGATTTTCAAGTAAAATGGGGGTTAGATAATCCATTTGTTTCATGGCTTTTTTCTTTAATAATACATAGTGAATTGTCATATATATATGGTTATTATTAAACTAGTACTACTATTTCTAATTTGATAAATAGTTAAGGAACTTTTGAGAATTGAAAGCAAAATAAGTTTGTATTTTATTTCTCTGTTGATTTGTATTATTTTATGCGGTACTTTTGCTTTTCGCCGGCGCAAGCGGTAAAGTCACCAAAAACAATATAACCAACTCCAAACTGAAAATGTGTATATTATATGTTGATGCCAATAAAGTGAAAATGTATATATTATATGTTGTTGCCAATAAAGTCTGCTTGGTGAATTTTGCACTGACGAAATGGAAAAGTACCTTTTATAATTTTATGAACAAAGTATTTTTGCTGGAAATAATAAAATAGTTTTATATCAATTTGTATGCAAAATGTCAAGAGATGTTAAATTTGTGTCACAGAATTTTTTTTTTTCTGCAAAAATTTCTGTACAGTATTTGAAATGATTATGTAATTCAACATTTTCATTTAGTTTCCAATTTAGCAACTAAATGTGATTTCAATTTTTATTTGTTTTTTATTTTGTTGTATTTTTTTAATTAATTAATTTATTTCTCTTCTCTTTTTTAAATTTTTAACAAGGGTTTTTATTTTTTGATAAAGATGCTAATAATTGTTCCCAATTTTTTTTTTATAAAATAAATATAATAATTGTAACATTCCATCATTATTTAATAAAATTTATTTCAAAAAATAATTGAAGTTACATAAATAATTTCATGTTCTGTTTAATTGCAAATAAAAATTGTGTTAGTATTCATTGTTCCAATGAGGTAAAGGTTAGATGATAAATACTTTTTTTTAAGGACTAGAAGCTTACATAAGTATGGAAAATTAAACTAGTTATATTTTGGTATTTAGTTCTTTAAAAAAAGAATGTAAAATTAATTTTCTTAGAATGTTTAAATATGAAATTTTCCAAAAACACATGTACCCTTTCAGTTAAATCATTTTTTATTTAATGTTTACATTTAATATGGACCTTAAATGTGACTGATAAATATTAATTAATTTCATTATTAATTTAATATAAAAATTGTTAAATGATCTTATGTCCATCCTTAATAATTACACTAAGTAAAAAATAATTTGTAATTGTGTGAGAAAATTTCATGACTATTTTTGGGAATGGGGAGAAAATTAATTGTAGGATATTGGGTAAAAATATTAAGTCTTTAACAATATCCTTATAATATAATTATAATATTAACTTACAAGTTATATATATCATAGTAAAAGTTTGTCTGAAATCTTTCATTAAACTGAAACAACTTCTAATAATTAGGAAAAAAAAAACATTATTTATAATTTTACACAGATGTTAAACTTATTGTAAATAAAGAAAAGAGTCAATATGTAAATATAAATATACTGTGTGCGTTTTTGAAAGTATTATCTTATTTTAAAGCAGAAATAATATTGTTCACTGAACTTGTTTATTTTCATCATTGCCACTTTTCTTTCTTTTAAAAAGGAAAATACAATTTCATATCATTATTATATTCAGTTATTTTTTATCATTTTTCATTATTATATTTCTATTTGGAACTGAGCTACAATTAAAGATTGTTACTTAAATTCAAAGAAAGTGTGTATAATTATCAGTTACAATATTAGTATAATTTTTATTCTTATTCAATTGTTATTTCAGACACTTGACATGTATATTTTTTCTTTCAGGCAAAGGGTTGAAAAAAGTAACTGCTAAGACTTCAAAGAAAAAAGAAGCAGTGATTCTTTTTTGTCGGTATTGTTCATATAAAACTAATGTGAAACAAAGCATGCAAAGACACATGATGATTCATACTGGAGAAAAACCTTTTGTTTGTCCAATTTGTAATTGGTCCTGCAGGAGGAAAGATCATCTGAAAAGGCATTTAATACAACATACGAAATAAAATGTTGTGATGAGGTTATAAATTTAAAAATGATAATAAACAAAGTTATCAACTATTTTATAATTTTTCTATTATCCGTTGCCTAATTTCCATATGTTTACAGAAAAATTATTTACAGAAAAAATTTATTTACAGAAAAATTTGTGCCTGTTAGCTGTATTTTTTCTTTTCTTTCACTGTAATATGAATAATAGTCTTTGTAATAAGTATTAAATTTTGTAAGTTCTCTCTTGTTACACAAAAAGAATTTATAATTCAGCATGCATGAATACTAATTCAAAACTATGTTATACAATTGAACTTCGCTATAGTAAACTTGGTACATAATGAACTCTGTTATAGTCAACTTTTCTTATTGTCTCATCTGAACTTCCTATTTTAATAATGTTGTTTTAAATACTTATAGTGAACTAAAATTCTCATTCCACAACTTCTTCAACTTCCTTCCAACAACTTCCAATGTTTCATTGGTAATTTTATATATGTAGGAGGATCCTCTGAATGAGAGAGAGACAGCTGTATGAAATTTTCTCAAATTTCTATCTTTCTATCCTCCCTGCCATTTTTAGGAATCAATTACTGGTTCATTACTCCATTAACAGTATTCCTCTTACCCACTTCTCACTGCCATTTCTAAGAATCCACTCGTCCACTACATAGATTCTACTCTTCAAAACACTTTTTGACAAATTGAAACATTAGTGGATTGGAACATGATGTCCACCTCCTTTCTATTTTCAAAGGCTGTTCGCTTCTGACCGAAAACACATTTTGCCATCTTAGCAGTATCCAGAAAAAAAACTGGTAAAGATGAATTCCGTAAAAAAGAAAGCATTTTCAATTGAGGATAAAATAAAAATAAACAATTACATAGAATTGGAATGAATCAATCAGTGCTATGTAAGCAGTTTTTCTTATCAAAATCTAGTTTGCAACATTTGGAAAAATCGGAATGTGAATGTTGCTGATCACAAAAAAAAGTCTGGATGGAGGAAAGAAGCTGCATCAAGCTGAAAATGATAATGTAAAAGAAACTCTTTTAAAACAATTATTCATTCAGCAGAATATATATGTGTGTGTAATTAATAATAAATTATGCTTTTCACAACAGTTGTGTTCAAAACAATTGAAGATGTGAACCTTTGGTAATAGCGAACTTTTTATTCTGTCTGCAGAGCTCACTATAACAAGACTCGATTGAATTGTATATTTGGGTAGAATTTAAGGGTTATTGTACCTTTATTCCTGGAAATCTGCTAAATTATTATATACTCAGTGTATAATTTTAATTTTTTCAATGTAATTCTGGGTGTTTACGAAAGAATATCCCAACTTCCAAGAGCTATAAACACAAAATTAAAGAAGTTACAATTTTTTGTACAAATTAAGCCAAAAATAATGTTTTAAAATTTATAAAATTCTATGTGACCTCTACCAGGAGGACGTACAACAGATCACACAACAGATGATGATCTTTATCTCTTAATGGTTCCCAAGGAGCACTGATTTAACTACCTGCCAATTTTTTTTGGGGGAAGGTATTAAATAGATAAACTGTAAAAACACCACTACCGGTGAACATTGACGAAATAAAGGTATGAATTACTCAAGCCATTCAAATTGTAATATGGAACATGCTTATAAAAGTGTGAGATGGGTTCTTTTATCTATTCATCCCACATTTTTCTAAGCATTTAATGCGCACTTATTATTGTTCTGATTTACATTAAATATTTATAGTCTTATAAACTTATTTCTAATTTAAATAGTCAAAATAGATTGTAACTTCTTTAGTTTTGTAACAGTAGCTGCTCAAAGTTAAAATATTCTTTTGCAAACTTCCTGTATTTTAATGATTAAAATGTCAATTAAAAATTATTTCGGAGTTATATTATTTCTTTTAAATTCTTAAAAGTGCTAAAATCAGTGTTTTTTTTTTATTTATTTATAGACTATTCTTTTTTTATTATTATTTATTTAAATGTTCATAATTTTGCATTGAATTAGTTTGTTGTAAGTCAGTTGAAAATTATTTGAAAGCTATATTACTTCTTTGACATTTTTTAAGAGCTGAAATTGCAATTTTTTTTAAAAAAAATTATAACTTTTTTTTATTTTCATATGTATATTTTTTACATGGTCATAGTTTGTTGTAGAATTTAATTAGAAGAGTGTTTAATTTATTACTTTTTAACTTATATTAATTAAATTTCCAGTGTTCTTGTTCGTTTATAGTTATTTGATTTAATATGTACTTTTTCTACGCTTGTTCTAAATATTATTTTGTAACTTTAATAATAAAAAAAAATTAAGTTCATTCTTTGGATATTTCTTTTTTAACTGAAAGACCAATTATTACATTTTGTTTTTATTACTAATATTATGTTGGAGAAATTCTACTAAATTCAAATCTATATGAAATTTTAACCTGTTGTTGTTTTTTTTTTATTTTGTTGTTATTTCATTTTAATTTGTATTTATAGATATCTTTCACATTTTAATTTTAAATTTGCATGATGTTTGTTTTTATCCTTTTAAAATTCTAAGTATTTGCTTCTGGCCTAAGAATACTTCAGTAATAAGCAGAAGGATAATGAACTTTTACTCTTCTATGTAAAATCAAAAATCAGTTTGAGAGTTGCTATAATTTTGAGGCAAATATGTATTTTAAATAATCATCTATTTGATTTTTTGAGTTTTCGTTCAGTCGCGGTTTCGATCCTTGGCCGCTAAAGACCCATCATGTAGCTGGGGCTGATGCACGTTAAGTCTGTCGGGGCCCAAAATCCTCCCATTGGCTTGGTGTGGATGTAAGGAGAGGGGGGGCAGCTCAGGTGTCGTCCTTGTCACTTGACCGTGGTTCAAAATTACGAGGTTCATCGTCAATAATCTTCATGTTGCTTCTAGTGCGACGTTAATATAAACTAAACTAAATTGATTTTTTGAAAGACTTATTATTTATTTGCTTTTATTTATCTTTCAATATATATATATATATTGAGGATCTACTTTATAAATTTTTAAAGATGAAGAACCTTATAATAAAGAATTAAGACAAAATATTCATATTTTCAGATTAAAATCAGAAATTTCAGCCACTTCATAACACTTTCTCCTTTTTTTAAACTCTAGTTTATTACTTTTAAATGCATTTTGAATCATTATAAATGCAGCTTAAATTACATTTGTGATTCACACAAAGATGACAATAGATTTTATTATGTAGTGAAAATAAGAGTGATATATATATTATAATCTTAAAGTGAAATATCTAGGCGATGTGTTTTCATTGTTGTTGGAAAGCTAAGTAACATATCCTTTAAATTTTTAGCAATGTATTTGTAACATTGCTTTGGTATTACTTACAAGTAAAAGTTTAATATTATTATATGTATTAATTAAAAAGTTATTCTTAAAAAAGAATTTTGTTAATTTTTTTTTATATATATTTTTATTTTTTTCAGTAGGTTTTGATGAAGAGAATTTGTTTAAATTGAAAATGTGTAAGAATGGACTCCGTATTTATTTTTGTCTCTGTTGCTCCTACTCCACACCAGTTAAAGGAAGCATAAAGCGTCATGCTTTAACCCATAGTGGAATTCGCCCATTTGAATGTAACATATGCCACAAAGCTTTTAACAGAAAAAGCACTCTTACAAGACACTTACGATTGCATTCAGGAGAACGTCCTTTCAAGTGTGACATTTGTAAGACTACATTTTCTTATGATTATGCATTTAACTGCCATAAAATGAAACATTTGCAGGGTGACATTTGATGTAAGATTCATGATCAATTTTTAAAAGATATCTATTTAAATTTAATGGTAAAAAAATATCTATTTAAATTTAATGGTAAAAAAATATATATTTAAATTTAATGGTATTTATAACAAGCAATCATAAAATAACAATGAAATCTTGTATTTGTCAACAGAGAGATTTTTAAGTTCATTTTAAAATGTAAAAAAAAGGGATTGGTGCTGGAAATTAGAAATTTTTAAAGAGAAATAGAAATTTCTAAAAAGGATGAACAAAAATCTTCCTCTCATGCACTTGTGATTGCTTTTACCGTTGGAGGATAAATGCTACACTTGAATGGAGTTATGCTTTTGACTTAAGATTCATTTTACAGAAAGAACATGTGAGGACTGTGAAAATGTACCTAAGTTATAGGAATTGGAATGGGGTATCTCACTTTGGTAATGTCCATTAATAACTTTTCCTCTTTTTAAGAAGTTGATGAGTATGTCACATTTAACATCTCAAAAAATTGTTACCATAATTTTTCCACCCAATGAGACGGTCTTTGCTTTCCTTGGAGCAGATTCACTGGAAGCAAACTAATGTTTATTTTGTTGTTCATCCTGGTGTATTATGTTGATTCCAGGTCGCCTCAACACAACAATAATCGATTTTTGATTTGGCAGAAAATGTCTGTGCATCAGAACTAATCGTATGAATCAGTGATGGGTTTAAAGATGGTGATCAGTTAAAAGAGGGTAGCACACAATGGTAACACCAACTTGCTTTAGCAATGGATCTGTTTTCAAGCACAGGTACTTTTTGAATCACCTTTGTATATAGATCTGCAAATGATCAGAAAAGACCTACATGCTTTATTTCAGGCTTTATAGAAATAAATATTTAAAGTATCAATTTGTAAAACACCCTTATGCAACAATCAAGCTTAGGTGTGTTGGAGGAAGATGTGAGGTTTTGGGGTAGATCACTCTGTATTTGAGTAGGATGTATGAAATATGAGAAATTTGCTGGTGGATTTGTAAGAAATTCCAACAATGCACTCTCCTTAGCCCAAATATTTTCAACTGGTGAATGGTTTAGTGAACCAGGGGGAGGGGGGGGGCAGCCAAAGTATTGTGCCTATAATTACTAGACAGTAGAAACTTCAAAGACACTCTTATAACATGTTGAAATTCATTATTCTGTTTGAACTATGTACCATGTTGCAGCAGAATGATATAACTGCATGATGGAAAAATGTAAAGCTTATGACCCTTCACAAGATTCAAGTGCTTGGTTTAATGCAGATAATGTAAGCGTGAAGCACATTTCTTTCCTTCGAAAATGACACAAACCCTCTTTTTTGTGTCATTTGTACCCTCTATTTTCCAGTATTCTTAACAAGCCAAGAAATTTCTTGCTAAAGAGGGCTCCTACTTGCTTAATACTCCAATTTGCTCTTGCTGTACACCACTACTGAAGATTCCTTTTACAGATATACTTCAGAAGTACAATTTGCCATAGATGGTAACTTAAGACAAGAATTTTATTGGCTTGGTGCATATAGTTTGTGTTGTGATAGGCTCTGGTGAGACATGCAGCCAATCCATTACTGGTTGAAATGCCATACCTGCAAACCTATCTGCAAAGATCATTTGTTGGTGTTGAGTTTATTCACAGACTGCTGTTTGCCAAACCTTTCTAAGTGTAAGGTTGTACATGATTGAACATTACTATAAAGCTGCCACAATCTGTAAATGGCTTTCTTTTTTCAGTGAACAGGGCATCTGAGTACTTTGTAATGAAACCCGCCTTCACATAGCTTCTGTCTGTTTTGTAACTTAACAATTGTTGAAACAGCTATGAACATATTTAAAAAAGTTATTTTATTAGTTTCGAGAAAAGTTTAATTGAAAATTTAAAAGACCATATTATTAACTTTGAGGTCAATGGGCAAGCGATTAGAAGATCATATTTTGAAGAAGCAACGCTTTCATCTTTTCCCTTACTTTACATATTGTACGATTTTCTGATCATAGATATCAGCTTTTCAAGGTGTTGCAATTTTTTCCCTCATAATACAGATTAACCTGTTGGAATTTTTTTTCCCACATGTATTTCTATTCTATGATCTTCATCTTAAAAATGCAACATTCTTTTAAAATTTATGATCTTGAGTATACTAATTTTCAATTAAGTAATATATAATCTCTCTAAAAAGATTCAATTATACTTGTTAGTTCTATATGAAGGATACTTGCCAAATTATAACCTTTTAATCACTCAAGTTTGAATTCTTTCTCTGTTTTGTAGTTCTTTACTGATTAAACAATTGGATTTATTGTGGTGGTAAATTTTTTTAAGTAAAAATGGTCATAATTCATATATTTAATACTTTCATGCCATGTTTAAAAAAAAAATGTATTGATATTTTGCAAAACGTATTTAAAACTTTTTTGCATTTTCTGATTTATTATTTGTTTATTGATAAATTGTCCTATAAAATACTAAATTTCAGGTAAAATATAATCAAAACATATCTTCCAATTGCTATTATGAACTGCTACTTACAATTTTGATCTAATATTATGATCTAATTTGTTAATTATTCTTGATTTAGGAACTCTCTAAATGTCTATTGTAAATTTACTTCTGGAGTTATTAAAACTTTTAAAAAAAATATTTTTAGTTGTATTAGCAAAAAATTATTTTTTTCAGTTGTAAATTTCTAAAAGTGAAAAGTTTATGCTTAAAATATTAGTGTCATTTCAGTTAAATTTATGCTTTCTAAGTGTTTTTGCTATTAATCAATTTGATGCTTTGAATCAAAATAATTGAAAACTTCATCAATACAGGACAGTGCCAATTTCTTATGTGATCTGAATAAAAATATAACAGGTCGATTGAAAAGTCCCTGATCTGACACATAGATGGTGCTACTAGAATTAAATCCATATGTTTGTTTAGTAAGCCCTAACCCTCAAAAGATGCGTGTATAAATTTGACAGCTGTCGGATCATTAGTTTGTGAATTATAGCATTTTGAGTGAAGCAACTTTTGTTATTGTGAAAAAAATGGATAAAAAGGAATTTGCGTGTTGATAAAACATTGCTTTTTGAAGGGAAAAAATACAGTTGAAGCAAAAACTTGGCTTGATGCCGAGTTTCCGGACACTGCCCCAGGAAAATCAAAGATTGGTATGCTAAGTTTAGACGTGGTGAAATGAGCACCGAAGTCGGTGGACGCCCAAAAGAGGTTGTTACCGACGAAAATATTAAAAAAATCCACAAAATGATTTTGAATGACCGTCAATTGAAATTGAATGAAATAGCAGACACTCTAAAGATATCAACTGAATGTGTACATCATATCATTCACGAATATTTGGGTATGAGAAAGCTCTGTGCAAAGTGGGTGCCGCGCGAGCTCACTTTTGACCAAAAACAACGACGAGTTGATGATTCGGAGTAGTGTTTGAAGATGATCAAGCGTAATAAACCCGAGTTTTTGCGTCGATATGTGACAATGGATGAAACATGGCTCCATCATTTCACTCCGAAGTCCAATGGACAGTCATTCGAGAGGACTGCACACGATGAACCCGCTCCAAAGCGTGGGAAAGTCGGCTGGCAAGGTTATGGCGTCTGTATTTTGGGATGCGCATGGAATAATTTTCATTGACTACCTTGAAAAAGGAAGGACCATCAACAGCGACTATTACATAGTGTTATTGGACGGTTTGAAGGACGAAGGACTATTTCATGTTCTCAGAAGAATCTCAAAAGAATGCTCGCTGGGAAGAAATTTTCATCGAATGAAGAGGTGATCGACGAAACTGAGGCCTATTTTGAAGCAAAGGACAAATCGTTCTACAAAAATGGTATCGAAAAGTTGGAGGGTCGCTGTAATCAGTGTATCACCCTTGAAGAGAATTATGTTGAATAAAAAAAACTAATTTTGCCAAAAAAATGTGTTTTACTATGGTAAGCCGGGGACTTTTCAATTGACCTGTTACAAGTCAGAAAACTTATCAACATCATTTACTTCAGGACTGTCAATGTGACAATTTCTATCTTTTGACCTGAAATTTGCTATCCTCAAACATGTAAAGAATATGTTCTCATTCACTTAAAAAAGTTTTTGGTTATTTTTACTTTTGAGCTCATTTATAAAGATAGTAATTTTAAAAAGTTATTAAATTTAAATGTGTAACTTTAAATAAAAATTACTTTTAGTTGATGTGCGTCTTTGTTATTCATTTCTTGTAATGCTATCTTAACTGGTTTGTCTAATCCCAGGATGGATTAGCAGATGTTTGAATAAAAAATGTGCATTAAATTCATTGCTATATTTTTTTTCAAGATACTCAAATAAGGACTAGATGTTATCTTTCCTCAACTGTTCTTAAGCTTGGTCATTAAAGTATATGAAGAAAGATGTTAATGATTTTTTTGTTTAATATCATTACTGATATCAGTATAGATAAAAGAAATAAGTTTTTTTTTTGCTCAGAATAATCCGATTATAAACTGTAATTTATTATTTTTAGCATTTAAATATGAGTGTAGTTTGTTCGGTTTATATAGAAATTTTACTTCAAATGCTTTATTTTGTGATGATGAATTTCTTTAAAAATTGAGCTGTTACAAAAATGTGCATACTATTTTAATTATATTGATTAAAATTTACACCCTTATAATGAAATATATTTTGCTGGTTTTTTCTTAGTTTCATTAAATTAATGCATTTAATAAAGGCTTATTTAAAATTTTATTTTTCGAATTGTTTTAATTTATCTTTTACTAGTTTATTAAGATAATTAAAATCATTTATTGATGACTAAATTTTTTTATTATGCAATTATTTCACTTAGTCAATAATTTGTTTATTAAGGACCTATGAACTATTTTTAATCTTCGGTTATATCATTGGTAATTTTTGATCTTATCAAGGTAATATCAATGCTTGAATTATACTTATGGATTTTACAAAACAATTTTTTATGTATAAGGGTCAATATAATTCATAAGCGTAAATTTCTTAAATCTTTTTTAAGAATTACTTTTCTAAAGAAAAATTTAGTAGTAT
Organism: Nephila pilipes; assembly: GCA_019974015.1. NCBI lineage: Eukaryota > Metazoa > Arthropoda > Arachnida > Araneae > Nephilidae > Nephila > Nephila pilipes. The sequence continues at coordinate 333,821 of BMAW01033804.1, read as the reverse complement.
TAATGAAATATGTACATAGCTTACTTTTTTTTAAAGAAGTAACTATTAAATCTTCTCATTTTTGTGCTAATCTAGTTTTTGTTAATATGCATGAATTTTTTTTCCTTCTTTTTTCTTGCCTTTTGTTCTTCCTTTCCTAGGTTTTTAATTAGAAGATTTGTTTACAACAATCATTTGTAAAACTGTGACATCTTTAAAAATGTGTCGAATCTACAATTGATCTTGCTGCACCTATTGTACATCTTTGAAAAGAAGCATGAAAAAACAATTCATAATACTTAGTGGCCATTTGTTTGTGAAGTTTGTCATAAAGCATTCAATTAAAAAAACTGTTATTCAACACTTTCTATTGCATTCTGGAGAGCATCCATACAAGTGTGAAAGTTGTGATCAGGCATTCTCTCGCTATTATTCATTGAGTTCTTTAAAAAAGAAGCACCATCAATGGCACTAGCTTTGAAGTTATGCTAATATTTTTTTTTTGTTACAAAGAAAATATTGTACTATTAAGATCCATGTATCACATTGTAAAGGAAATTTTTCACAGTTATGATCATTGATGCTTACTTATTGTTGACAATCTTGCTTTATTGGAACTCCTTTATCCACAATTTTTTTATGATACAAAATCTTTGCTATTGTATTCTGGAAATATACTCCTGACTATTAGTTCCTGAAATATGTATATTTTTTTAAGTTTAAGAGATGGCTTGAATCACAATGTGGAATTCTATTTGAAATTTTAATGTTTAATGCAATGGCTAAACTTTTAAGTATTGAAATTGACTAATTTGGTAGAAGTAAGTTTGACTGCTACTATGGATGTGATTAGAATTGAAGTTATAATGTTTGGAAGCAATTATCTTGTATAATACATAATGATATTCATTCATCAATTTTTTTTATTTAATTTTACTAGAGACTTTAAGTCCTGTGGTGGATATTTTACTCTGATGTACATCATATTTTTTATTATTTTTTTGCAATTCATAATGAAAACTAGGCTGAAGCCTAGGTGCCCATAAACTCTTTTTACTATTTTTAAAATCTGTTATTAAGGGCTTTAAGTAGGGTCAATAATTTTATGTGGAGTATATATTGTGGAATATTAAATTATTAATGGGGAGTCACATTGAGGTTTGAACTGTCTTTTTTGGTGCTGTTACAGTAGTACATAATAGATTCTTTTCATACTATTTCAGGAAAAAATTGGCCCACATGAATTATATTTCAAAATGCTGATAAATTTAAGTGATAAAAGTTAATGAAACAAAAGTTTTATTATTGATTTAAAATTTCCAGTGTTTATACTTATTTTTAACATATGTCATTGGAGGGCAGTCCATTATAGATCTATTTTACTTTTCACTTGTACCTAATATGTCTTCATGTGATTACTTCAGAATTTGTAACTTTTTTTTTCAAAAATTGATTGTTCTGGACTTGTTTTTCTAAATTATGTGGGAGGAGGGGGATGCCAGCTTAGGTATTGTCCTCGTCACTTGATCGAGGTTCAAAATTACGAGGTCCATCCTCGTGTTGCTTCTAGTGCGATGTTAATAAAACCAAACCAATTTTCTAAATTAGGAAGGTGATTTTTTTTTAAAATGAGATTGAAAAATGTAGTCCCATGAAATGAATTAATATTATGTGTGAATTAAGTATTAGAATCTACTATCTCGGAAAAAAAGTTTTACTTCAGTAAAATATCAATTCTAAAATGTTGAGGGAATTATCTTTTATCATGGTTTTTTGATTTTTGCAAAATAAGAATATTGCTTATTCAAAGCCTGAAAAAAAATTATCTTCAGTCAGATAGATCAATGGAATATTTAATATCTATATATTTTTGTTGTCTAAAATCTTAAGAAGTTGAATGTTTTTCTGTGTTCGTTTTGAGTCCTTTTACCTAATTTCCCCCTCTCCATACACTTTATAATATTGTGATCTTGCTCTTTGATTGTATGAGTCGCTCTCAATTTGTATGAGTAAATAGCATATTTTGTTTAATTTCGTATGAAGAATCCAAAAGAATATTATATATCCTATCTTATCAAAAGAGTTGTGAGGGTTGTTATTTAGTTAAAGGAATGAAGTTTTTTTTTGTGTGGGGCTAACTTTAGAGAAAATTGTGTTTCTTTTCAGAGATCACAAATAATTTAAAACATAAAAAGTTTATAATAAGTTGGAAGATTGAAGAGGCTGCATAATTTCTTGCTCTTTAATTATTTACAATTTCTAAAATTGACAAAAATTGTGACTAATCAAAAATAAGTCTGACATTCAAGATAAAATTTTTTATTAGGCATGATAATTGTTTAGAGTCCATTTTTTAAATATTTTATAATTTATCAAGCTTTGTGTGTCTCTATCTTTTCACCTGGAGTGCAAAGATATGAAGCTGTAGAATCTCATCTATATGATGTAAGATTGTCAATGTTCTTTCTAATGATTTTTAGAGCTGAATCACAATTGTTAAATATCGCACCTTATACCATAGTGCCTGTAATGAGAAATATTTTCATGCATGGTATCTTTTATTTATGATGGTATTGTTAATCAGGGTTCTTCACTTCTAGTTATATTGATTATTTGTACCTGGAACAAAGTAGCATCCCTAAAACTCCAAACATCATTTGTGTTTAGGATTCCGAAATCCTAAGTGTGTTCCTATCATATTTGTATTGAAAAGAATGAAATAATAAGTTTATGTTGACTTTCAAAAGGACTTAACAAGCAGTAATCAGAATTGAATATCCACATTTTTGATATGACTCTCACTTTATTTGAAGACAAAAAACTTTCACTAAAACTTAAATGTATAGTTTTTTCTTACATTCTGTTTTCTTCTTTGTGTGTGTGTGTCTATTTGTAGAATTACCATGTACTATTGTTTACATTTCTCCTATTCTACATCATTGGAGGGCAGTTCGATAGGTCATCTGATAACATAATTCACTTATATGTAATGTGTGCTTCAAATCTTTTAGACTTAGATCTAAACTTTCTCTTCATTACTTCATACATTCAGTGCAATAAAACAAGTGAGTCATTTGTAATAAAAAAAAATTCTTGCTAACTGCTTTGACCTATCACCAATTGAAAACACTTTGGAAATAAAAACAAAACTAGGAATGAAAATGTGTGTAAATATATTTATTGGGTAGAAAAGCATTAATTTTTTATTGAATTATGTATGTTTGTATTGTGTTTTGAATATTTTTTTCCATTTTAAATTGTCGATTTTCTGTCTCCGTGTTACTTGAAAATGAATAAATTAAAAGAAGGCTACTTTTATGGTGTTATTTTAAACTTTTATTTAAAGTCGAAATATTTGAAAAAGCCATACATGAAAAATAAGTTTTTAAGTGTTGGTAAAATAATGGATTGATTTCTAGAAAAATGAAGGAATGGAAATCTATATGTGTGAAATCTATTACATTTAATTTCACTTCAATTTTTCTTTTCAACTTTAGCATTTGTGATTTTAAAATTTTTGTATTGTAAAATAATTTTATTTCTAAAAACATGCATGTGTATTTAAATGTATTTTAATATGAAACTAAATTTTTCTTTTGTGTGTGCTTTAATCTGTTGTAAGGCATTCATATGCTATTGTAAAATATTATAACTCATATTTCCAATCTAGAAATCCCCTTCTAGTTTGGAAACTGATATTACATATATGATTTTTTTTGCTGATTTGCATACAAAACATTTGATGATTTTCAAAGGGGGGGGGAATAGAAATTTTACCTTTTTTATTATCAGGAAAAGAGAAATATATTTATATTGTGATGTGTGTATTTTTTTAAATGATAGCAGCTGTCTGCATATATCTGTGTAGTTTTATTTAATATAATTTTTTTAAAAAAAAGTAATTAAGAAGAAGAATAAGAAATAATTCTCTTTCAAGTTATTTGAAAGCATATATAAATATACTTTATCTCCTTTAATTGTAGTGAAAAATATTGCACAATTTGTGATTGACTACTTAATTTGTTTTTAAAGCTAATTATTATGTATCTTTTTCAAAAAATACATTACTTTCAAGTATATTGCTATTTATTGATTCATTTTAAAAATATTTGTCTTCCACATATTTGTACTTTGTAAATATATTCAGAGTTTGATTTCAGGGAGAATAAACTGGAACATTATTGCAGAATTTCTCCGTTCAATAAGCAATAAAAACAGCTTGAATATAATTATACTCTAATACAGCCGGATTCATGAATTACATTTTAACTAACATATTCTGACACCCGTATCTTTAGAAATCAGTCTCTGAATACATAAGTTTCTATATCAGCTATTAATAATTTAATTTTTTTTTCTTGTTTTAGAAGAAGAGCTTACTTATTCTGTGAAGGAAACTGAAAAAGGAGTGTCTATTTACTGTTGCCTATATTGTTTGTATGCAACTATACACAAAGGAAATATGAAAAGACATCTAATAATTCATAGTACTATTCGTCCATTTGAGTGCCATGTCTGTCATAAATCTTTTACTCAAAAAGCAACTCTTATAAGGCACTTTCGTTTACATTCAGGGGAACGACCTTACAAATGTGATATGTGTGACAGGACTTTTGCTCAAAATTATGCTTTGACTTGTCATAAAAAGACCCATTTAAGGAAACACTAAAGTAAATTTGTGTCTTGAGACTATTTTTCTTTTCATTTCAGAAATAATTATTGATTAAAGAGAGACTTACAATGTCAAAATGAAATTTTACTGTAAGTTTCAGTTCTGCTTTAAGAAAAAAAATTGCATTTTGAATTTTCTCTAATTTCTGATGTGAAGAACAATTGATTAGTTCAATAAAAATAAATTTATTATTCCAAAATAATTACTAGAATGTTATCAAAGCATTGGTGCTATTTTAATACATCTTATGAGTTCCATTCATTATGATTGAAATTAATATTGCGTAAAAAATACTAAAATTTAAGTAATTTTTTTTTTTTTTAATTTTTTTTTAAATTGTAGTACTAATGTTAATTTACAAGTAATATTAGGCAGAGATGACACAAGTTTGCTTTGTGATATCTTCAGAACTTTTAATATTTTAATTATAAGTTTTATAAATATTTTGATTATAATATTTTAATATAAGATTTTTAAATTATAAGTTATTTATTCGCATTTGTATTCTGAATATATATTAGTATTTTATTAAGTAATTCTTAATTCCGTGATTAAATAAAAGATCATTTGTGGTATAAATAATCATTGATTTAAATCTACTGCAAATTGAATGTTTTTTAAAAGCTTATTATTCAGAAAGTTATTTATTCTAATTGAAGTGTATATGTATATTCATACTTTTCTCTCTTGAAAAATGTGAACTCTCTCATTATTAAAATGTGTTTGAAATTTTTTTAATGTTTTGTAGTACTTCCTTTCTGTCATCTTTTGTAAAGATTATATATACATTATTATAGACACACTGTTGAATATAAACACTTATATTTTTATTTGGCCTATTTGTTTGATTTGACTTGGTGGAATTGCAATTCGAACAATTTTTTAAAATTGCGACAATTATCTATTATTAGAATGCTTAAAAGTCTTTTATGTGTTACGATTTAGTTGTTCAAAATTTTGTAAATAATTTTTAGTCATTACTAATTGTTACATGCACTGGTGCTGAAAATTTAATTTTTTTTTGTTTAATTATGATTTTGTATTTAAATTCATATCTTAAAATTCCCTTTTTTGGCAAAATTTTTTAAACGAAAACTACATTATAAAAATTTAGGGATTTTCTTTTAATTTAAAGTTTGATATCAAAAATTGTGTTTATTATTTTTTAAACATTGTTATATTTATCAAAATGTATGTTAAGTTTTTATTAAATACAATTTAATAAATTCAGTTATAGAGCTAAAGTTATTCATTTAAGTATTATTGTAAATCATTTCAATTTTTATCTTTGCATGTAATTAATTTCAGAACATGTTTGTTCTGTTTAAACAAAATAATACTTTTAAATCAATATGGATTCATTTTAATTATGTTATTTTATAAAACATTGTACAATTTAAATGGGTTTTGTTGAATTTTTAATACGCAAATTTTTTTATTTCTTGATTATATATCAAAATTGTGTAGTAAATCAATACTAAATCTTCAATGGAGAGAAAATATTTCGTACTTATAAAATTTGAACGAAATTTGCAAATTTTGGTTTTGAGTTTATATATATTATTAGCTTCATATTGCAGCTGTTTTTTTAATCATTTAAGCATTAATTTTTATAACAAACTAGCTATTATTTTTCTAAAATTCAATAAAAGAGTTTAGTGATTTTACTATTTCTTTGCTATACTATATTTTATTATAATAAATGTTAAATTGGAAAATAATTCATCTTATCTTTAATATTTTTATAGATAAAGAACTATGGAATTAACTCATGAGAAAACAATAAAGGATGGATTCCCTGTATTTCATTGATCATTTTGAGCCTTCTGTAATTGAAATAAATGAAATTTTAAAATATATAATCTTATTCATTACATTTGATTGCTCATTTGTATGTCAGCAATAAATCATTGAATAGGAAAGGAAATCTCAAAAAATATTTGAAATTACATTCATGGGTATTTATTAACCATGAAGTATGGAAATTTATAAAATTTGATTGCTGAAATAAGGATTTCAATCACTGATTTTTTCGGGGAAATCTTCTATTTATCTCTAATGATTGTGGTTTCGTTTTTTTTAAAATTAAGTTACTAGTAGTATTTGAATAAAAAGTACAATTTTTTTCTATTGTAAATAAGAATTGTAATTACATACGTTTTTATCATGTGTCTGTAATCCTTGTAGAGGAATAATATGAAAATCTAAAATTGGAATTGCACAGTAAATATTTTACAATTTCTCTTTTATATAAAATGCGTGGTTTGTTTTTGGTCGAAAGGTTATATTTTAAAAATTTGAGAAAGTGAAATAAAAAATGCACTGCAGGAAGTAATAAACAAAGAAAAGAATAATAAATGAACTTAAATTAATAAATTACTCTAAAATTTTTCATTTTGAAATGAAAATTTAAGGTTGTATTGATCACATAAACATTTTAAATTTTATATTTTTTTTTCTATTGATCTGATATTGAAATTATAATTGTCAGTCTTCTCTACTAACTTTTTATATTTTAAATTGTATTTCTTGTATTTTATTTATAAGTTACAAATTTGCATTCATTCTTAGATGTCATTGTTTCTTCAGTGATAGGATAAAAATATTATTTGAAAGAAGTTTAATATCACCTATTAAAATTATAAATAATTTATTTTTAATTTATTGCTTCACCTAACAGCTGAAGACATGAAATCATGTTTAGACACAATTCGATTTAACTCTCAAATGCTTATCAACATAAAAATTAGAAATGGAGGCAACATTCATTTCGATTTGAGTCGTGTTTTATTAAAAGTATAGGAATTTGGTTAGGCTGAGTGTAAAACAGTGATTAATCTATTCTACATTATATTTTACAATTCATAAATTGGCTTTTATGTTTGGATAATACTTTTTCATGGAATGTGGGATGGATATAATAAACAGTTTAAGAATAAGAAATAATTTTTTTTAAAATGATTTCAATTTGCCATGTCTTGTTTCTCTTTTTAAATGTGTGTGAATTACTTGTGTTGTTCTTTTATGTATTTTATTTGCAAATGTGTCCATATTGATAATTTATTATATTGGAATTAATTTTTCTCCACTTTAAAGATCTTCAGAGGTTGTAAATAATATTTTACAAATGTGTTTGATATTTTAAAATCCTAATAATATTCATTAAAATGAATTTATTATATGCATAATTTGATGTATATAATTATTGGATCCCTTTTAAAATCTGATTTTTAATTAAAAAAAATATAAGAATATAAAAATTATCATGCATTCATTATTTATTTTGCTGTGAGTTTTTTAAGGGTGAGATATTGAGTAAACAAAGGTTATATAATCTCCCTGAAATTATTTTTTTCTATTTAGAGTAAAAGAATATTTTATTATCTGAAGAAACATTATTTGTTCAAGAGCTCTTTGATAGTGATTTTGGTTTTCAAAATTGTAAACATAGAGTATTTAGTTTACACATGTCAGCTGAATATGTTCCAGATTATTGATAAGGTTATACATTACACATTTCATTGTTCAGCATGAGTTCTGAAGTGATAATCATGGTGCCAGAATTTTTTCTTTTCTGTTTTTAATCTAATGTGATATACTAATATCCAGGATGTTTCCGAAAATTTCAAAATATTTGTTAGTTAAAAAATTCTCCTTAGTTTTCTCCATTCTGTTTTGAGGAAAGATGAAGCTATGTATATATCTATTACTGATTCTGTTAGTGTATCTTCATGTTCATTCATGTAATATCTCACAATTCAAATGAAAATGAAACTTTGATGGAAAGAAGAAGTGAATGAAACAAACTAAACAGAGGTATATTGCACTGTATATCAAGATAGTCATTGTGGATTATATGACTGCAATGTTAAAAATTGTTCGAATGGACCCTTTTTTGAAAAAGTTTCCATAAAATCCGGCATTTTTATTTTAATTTAGAAAGAATTTTAGGCCAAAAATAAGTTATGTTGGATTGTAGTAATTTTATGTATATTTATTTTGGCAGATAGCCAAAAATATGTAGAAACTGGTTCAAAAAATTTTTTTATATATAAAAATGGTATTACTTAAATAATGTTTTTGTTCAAAGTTGTCATTAACTATTTCTTACAATGCGTATTCTAAAAGATAGATTTTTATACTATAGGAATATTTTTCTAATTATAAATCTTGATAAAAAGTATGATGATCTGTTGAAATTATTTATTATACATTTTTATTAAGTATATCTGTTTTCCTTGATGTAATTTATCGAAGCATTTTGAGTCTTTACACAAAATCTATATCCCAGAAATGAATAAAAATGTGACGTGTAATTTAATTATTTATTTTATTTGTATAATGATGCAATTTCTTCTACTCACCCCCTATTTGATTATTTATTTTGGAATTTGAGTTTTTCTCATTTGCAAAATACATATTTATTCACTTATACAAAACGCTTGGCCATTTTAAAGCTGTATTGCACTAAATGGTGCTAAATTTTTGTAATTTTAAAATATTTGTATTCTAATTTCTTTAATGAAAACTATACCGATTTACTTATATGCTAAATATATGGAATATGCAAAATTAAATTTAATTAAGTAGGATGTTAAATTTATAATTGTGAACTTAAGACAGTTTTTTGCATGAGGAAATATTTTATAATTGTAGAATCGATATAAAAGTCACAAATATTTTTAGGTATTAAAAAAAGCTGTATTGCTCCGAACTCATTCAATTACTGTGATCCAATGTGTAGTTTTTGTATCTTGCACTTTTAGTCATTATGTCCATAACATATTATTTGATATTCAATTTACAAAATTTTAAATAAAAACTTATTTTTTCTTGAAGTTGGAAATAAATATATTTTTTATTTTACAGACAAAGAATTGGTGGAATTTGCTGCTGAGAAAGTAACTGAAAGTGGACTCACTCTGCATCTTTGTTCATTTTGCTCTTATAGTAGTCCATTTAAATGGAATTTAAAAGCACATTATCTTATTCATTCTGGTGAGCGTCCATTTGTTTGTCATATCTGCAATAAATCATTTAACAGAAAAGGAAATCTCAAGACACATTTGAAAGTGCATAGGAAAATCTGAAGAATTAGGATTGCTGTATAATGCAGATTTCCATAATGTTTGTTCGATATTTAACCATCGCAACCATTCAAGCAACTGTTTTAATCAAGCTTTTCAATATTATAGAATAAATATTTCTCTCTTAGAAGAAGCATGTCTATGTCATTCATAATTGCTGAATCAGAGACAAAACACTTTTTTTAAAAAACAAAGAACTAAAGATATGTACACTTAGTCACAAAAGTAAGTATGCCCCTCAATTCTTCAGTCAAAAAGTCTAAATTTTTAAAATAATGATACACACACATGCACACACACACACATTTGGAGAATATGCCTTATTGATTGCGAATTACACTTAAAAAAATGAAAAGTGAACTTTGGTTTGATTTACTTTATAATTTTAAAGATCATTTTCTTATCTACCAGTAAAAACTTACATTACAAAAGTTAGTTGTGCAATCTGAAAATTTAAATGTTGTAAGTTATTTAAAGTCTAGATACACTTCTTTATGATTATGTTGTTTATTACGAATAGTTCTGAAGCCTTTTCTGCAATTTTTTTGTTAGACGCTAAATAATTATATAATTTACTAATGGCTCCACAAAGAAAATACCTGTTACAAGATCTGAAAGATTTAATTATAAAACTGCATAAGGAGAGCAAGTCTTTAACGGGAAATCTCTAAGATCATCGGGAAAAGTCCTGCTACAGTGCATAAAGTTATTGAAATTTTTTTGACTGCATATAGTACTAGAAACAAGGTTAGAACTGATATTCACTGATAGAGAAAGTCCGGATATTATTAGAAAAATTAAGGAAAATCCAAATATTAGTGCTCCAATATTAAAATCTGATGTAGAAAACAATTTAGGTGATTCTTACAATCTTGAGACAATTCACCGTGTGCTACGAAAGGCAGGATACCATGGTTGGAACATATAAAGAAAACCTTTCGTAAGCAAAGTTAATCTCAAAAAGAGACATCTTCGCAAAAGAGAATGTAAAACAAGACCAGATTTTCAGGAGATCTGTAATTTTTCAGATGAGAGTAAATTCAACATCTATGGATCAGATGCACACCGAAAAATGTGGAGAAAAGCAAGTACAGAGCCTGAACCAAAGAACAGGAGAGGAATTGTTAAACACTAGTGGTGGCTCAGTTATGGTTTTTGGTTTGCATATCAGCGGCTGGTGTAGGTAATTTAGTAATAATTGATGGGATGAGGAATCAATTGAGATATCTGAACATTTAAAAAGATAGCTGCAAAATTAGAACTTTAGAAATCGTTTATCTTTCAGCTAGATAATGATCCAAAACATGCAACTCGAACTGTACAAGAAGGGCTGCTCTACAATTTTCAAAAAAACCCTTCTTTCACCCATATTAACTCTATTGAACACTTGGGGGATTACCTTGATAGAGAAGTTAGAAAACAAGAGATAAAAAATATCCAGAAGAGTACTTTTGGAGGAGTGGCAGAAAATACCATCTTGTGTGATCCAAAATTTAGAGAACTTATATCATCAAGATTAAAAGCAGTGTTAAAAGCTAAAGGTTATTCTACTGATTAGTTTTTGCAAAAGAAACTAATAAAAATTATCTTTTTCTCTCTTTCCCTGTTTTGCCTGTATACTTATTTTTATGACATAAATTGCGTGTTAATTTTAAGTTACTATTTTCGCAAATTACATGGTTATATTTTTGTGATATTTTTCGTGTTAAAATTAAATTTAAGTTAGCTTTCTTTTTTTTTTATTTTTTAATACATTTAAATTTTGAATGTAATAGGATTATATATCTCTTATTCTTTGAAAAACATCAATACTATTACTGTGCATACTTACTTTTGTGACTCAGTGTAATTCGCAAGAGCAGGCATCTAAATGTCCCAGCTGTAGTGTCCATTTCATTGACATTGTACATGGTCAATAAACATATGATATCATAAAACATAAGAACTCATCAAAATGATTTTTTCACTTGAATAGTTATTGATATACTGTCAAAAAGCTGAATCAACTGGTAAGTTTTTTTTATGGTATTATAAACTTGTTCAGCATGGGGATTTTTTGCTGAATCGGTTTGGTTTAATCTGTTTTTATTGTAATACACTGTTGTGTGGGCCAACACATAAATTATTAGTTTCTTGATACCAGTCTAATTTTCAGTTGTGAAATCTGCACATCACAGTCAATACTATCATCCTGTTATTAGGAGCTCGTTTAATCAGGAATTTAAAAAATTTAATTTGATAAGAAATATATATTTTCTTCGAGAAAAGGCAAGAAAGATAACACTATGCATTTTAAAAGCATTACTCGTATTGTGTGATTAAGGGAAAAAGTACTCATTGAACATGTTTGAGCAAATATTTGAGGAAAGCTTATAATGTGCATAAGATTGATTTTTTTTTTCTATCTTTTGAATATGTAAATGTACTGAGTTTTATTACATTTTGAAATCATTTTTATCTGTTATATTCGCATGATTAATTTTTTGCTCATAATTCCCCCTGACTGATGCAGTTTTGTGTTTTTCATGAAAAATAATTTTTTTTTTTTTTTTTTTTTTAAAAAAAATTTGTTTTAAATCGTATTGATGCTTTTTTATTTTTAAATAAATATTTAGAGAAATTGTTGAGCTTTATGGTTCAAATCGTAAAAATTCTAACTAAATTGAGTATTCCTAAATTCTAACTAATTGCATTGTCTTGAAAGTACATTTTAATTATGTATTTTAAAGTTATAAAATGTTTTTTAAAGCTGTTTTTATTGCTCTATTCGGTTTTACAAACTTCAGGTTAAGGAAAGTGTCATGGTTTCAGCAATTGTTTACATTTACTCTGATTTCAGATATTCTTAAGCTACACGTAGTTTGTTCTTTTTTAATTATCTTTTTCCCCCTGTTTCCTTCCCTCGTTTTTTATGTAGAATTTAGATAACTATTGTTACGAAATCATGATTAATCTTTTCTTCAAAATGAAAGATTTTTCATAAATTGATTCACGACTTTGAAACGCGCACCCCCCCCCCCCCCCCCAAAGTCGAAATTAAACTTTTTGCCATAGTCAAAATAATTCATTGTTAATTTTTGAGTGAGTAAAGTTATTTAAATATGTGTGATTTAAATTTGACTTAAGTTTTCATGCTTATATGTATAATTTAAAGTCTTTTTTTACAACGTTTTTCTGAATTTCACTTGGTGTGTGAGTGTGTGTGTCATCAAATTTTCGATCGTTAATTTAACCAACTTCCCATCAAGCTAGAGCTTTGAAATTTTGGGAATCGTTCGTACTGGCCTAACAATGTAATATTTAGACATTTGCGAGAAGTTTTAACTAATATTTCAATAGTTTTAATAAGTCAAAATATTCTTTTCTCTCGGCGCTTTTAGGATTGAGGAAAATTTTTTTTCCCCCCTTTGGGAACACCGGGCACTCCCCACACCGCATGAGGCCTCGTAAAACTATTGTACTCACAAAGGGGAGATACTATCTCCCCTTTACTATCTCCGAGATAGTAAGGGTTGCTGACTTTTAGACAGTAATCATTCGCAAGAAAGAAAGTTTCCAATATTTGGCACCATGTCTTATCACAATAATTTTTTCTGAATTCTGGTTCCCATTTTTTTTTTTTTTTAATAGAATGACTTACAAATTTTCAAATGCATATTTTGATTTTATGAGTATTATGAATTTTTTAATACGCTCACAAATATCTCTTTTTTAGTAAATTTTAAAGTTTAAAACAACCAACAGTTTTAACTAATATTTCAATAATTTTCTTTAATAAACTTTGCCACCATATAAAAACGTTGTTTTTAAAAACGTTGGTTTTTATATCGAATTTTTTAATGTGTTTTCCCTTACTCACATTGTAACTATGTCTGGGTCAAAAGTTTAAAAGCTTTTTTCTCACATTTTAAAGCGTTCGATTGAGCTGAAATTTTCAATGCAATTGTTTTGAACGACAATACGGTAATTTAAAGAAATTAATAAAAATCAATTGATTGAAACAAATTATTTAAAGAATTAAATTTGAATCAACGTTCCCTTTCGCTTTTAAAATTTAAGCTGTAAAAAAATTACGTTATGCAAAGTGTGAAGTTTGAAAGAAAACCCATTTTTAAATAACTAGTTTTTTTTATCGGTGTTATTTAAAGTTTTGATACATTCTAATTTTATAAATTGGAATATTTATCCCGTCAATTTCAGAAGCTTTGTAGGAATTGAATGCAATTGATTGATTTTTGATTAATTTATCATTATTTTTTTAAAAAATTAGATTTATTCATAAATGGTATTGAAATTACTTTAACCACTGAAGTGTAAAAAATCATAGATATGACTATATACAACTATGAAGCAAGAAGTAGTCAGAAAAAGTTAAATTCCCCCCCCCCCCCCTTTTCCAAAATTTTTTTTTAGTTTTTCAGGATGTCCAAAAAACTTTTACGAAGTGTAAAAAATTCTAAAAATTACGGTTTGAATTATAACCTAAATAAAAAAAAAAAAAAAAAACAGTTTTAAAAATATTTTTGAGGAAAAAATCAATTCATGATCTCTTTTTTTTAAATACATTTGCCTTACTGTATTGTGTTCAGTAAATGTATCAAAACTGGTAATTTATTTCCAAGAATAAAAATTGCTATAATTTTTTGTGTCGTTGATAGCCATTCATAGAGTCTGTTCGCTATATAATAGTCAATCCTTTTAGTGCATTTTATACATAAATGAATTTACTGAAGTATTTGTTAAAATATGTTTGTGATGCATTGATCATTAGATGTTTCTGTAGATATAGGTTTTTTTAAATGCTTATTATTTTATTAAAATTTTTTAGAATCTGAATTTGATGAATGATAAACTTGTTCCGTGCAAAAAAAGAAAAAAACTGCAATATTGGCAAAATTAAGGAGGGGGAGAGGGAACTCTAAATGCTTGAAATGTATTACTGAAGGAGGAAGCAAAGACCATAAAATGTGGATGGAATGTGTAACCACCATATTTTACTAGATTCTAAATTGTTGTAAAATGTGTGCTCAATTCTTTATCATGTATGTTTTCTCACCGCTAGCTTATACAAAAAAAAAAAAAAAAAAAAAAAATCTTTTTTCAATTTATATTTTCTGTAGGTTTGCATCCCAGTAATATTGCCTCAGCGATTTCAGAGACTGGAATGTTGATCCATTATTGTCCGCATTGCTCTTACTCTTCACCAAATACGGGGTGCTTGGCGAGACATCTTCGAACTCACAGTGGTGAACGTCCATTTGTTTGTAGAATATGCCTTAAATCTTTCACTCAGAAAGGAAACCTCCATAGACATTTCAGAGTGCATACTTAAATATTCCTTTATACAAATTATGAGATAAATTTTGTTGTAAAAATACTTCTGTGAAGTAAATAGGTTATTTGAAGGTTTTTATATTTAATTGAATTGATTTTTCTGTTTGAAATTGAACACGATATAAACATAGGTAAAATACAAGGTTATTCACACTGATGCATCCGATTTCAAAATTCCATATTTTCATAAATTATCGGCGCAGAATAAATGATACATCATTTTCTTTTCTAATTTATCTTTTACAAACCCGAAGGAAGATATCGTATAGGGTCATATCAGGCGATTTAGGTGGCCAGCTGTGTAACATCCTGTCATTTGGTCCACTGCGACCGATCCAACTGCGAGGTAGCTTCGTGAAATTTCGAAGAACACACGTGGGTTATCTATTGTTCACAATATAAAATATCTACATTGTTCCTTTGTATTCATGTATTACCTATCATTCTGTGTCGTTTATTTTTGAAAATATGGAATTTTGAAATCGGATGACTCATTTTGAACAGCACTGTATTTCCGAATTCTTAATATGGTCAAAGGCAAAGTGAAATAATTGGTGTTTTGAAAATTTCAAATTTTATTTATAAGAGCATTTACTATACATTACTTTATTTTGTGTACTTAATCTGCATAAATTATTTTAAAATGGATGAGTTGTACTGATTTAATCTTAATACATTCTTAATAGCTATTGCCCTCATATGATTACGAGTGCTTTAAGAAATTTGAAGATGTATTTGAAATTAAAATATATTTATGCATACATACATATATATTATAATATTGAGGATCCAGGTAAATATAAAATTCAAATATGAAACTGGAGAAAAAAAATTGTAGTGCTTAGCTAATTTGTTTCTCATAATCTTTTATCCCAATCACCCGCAGTTCTTTTCAGTCATGACCGTTCATAAAAGTTTCTTAATAATTTTTCTTTTAAAGCAACTTAGATTTTTTCCTGACATTTTGGTAACTGTCCAATTTGTTTCGATCAATCAACTTAGTTAATCCACCAAGTGTGATTTTATATGCATTGTTGTAGACAGTCTTTTAAAATAAACAATCTTATATTATTAAACAGTTACATAAGCATCGCACAGCATACATTTTATTTTTTAAAAATTCATCCTAACAATAAATGTAGAATTTGGTATAATTGAAATTTATTTATTTACATTGCTTTTATGATACGATCGTATTATTGAAATTTCGGAAACATTTTAAAATATCAAATTAAGTATATAAATTATTCATATTCTAATTCTGCTACAAGTATTTTGATATTGCATTGTCTCATTGACAACAACTTCAGAGGTTAAAACGCCTTGATAACTAGCCCGAGAGAGACTTTTCTTTTAGTCTGGTTGGTAAAGGCGCAGCAAAAAGCGACCGGTCAACTTTTCATTGGACCAGGGTTCGACACGCCAAGGTCAACCAACTCACTCCCCTTCCGCAGGGTCGAATATCACCTACGCCGAAGTGGTGACCCAGGACTTGAACACTGGATGAAAGCACAGCCAACATCTACTAGTTGCATTTGCCACCGACGCAAAAACACTTGCCTCTGTGTGTCAAAACATACGCATGTTTATCACAACTAGTGAAAAACGGCTACGATGCTCGTGTTGACGAGACGGCACTCAATTAGAGACTGCTGATGACGTCAAATGGTAAACCGTTCCAAACAAAACTCAATTCAACAGGAAGGGGATATATATCAATTGCAATAATGACTGGAAAAGTGATCTCTAAAATTATAAGTTGGATTGTTTATCTTCGTATCATCGCGATGGTACTGGAGGGCAGGGGGAGTATGCAGCTGCTCTCTTCAATAACACCGTCAGAAGTTAAAACGCCTTTAAAACTTGCCCGAGAGAGACGTTTCTTTTAGTCTGGTGGGTAAAGGCGCAACAAAAATCGATCGGTCAACTTTTTTACGCACCCAATGGATCAAGTTTCGAAACAGCCGCCAGCAACCAAGGTCAACAACTGTCCTCCCCCACCGCTGCGGGGAAAAAATGCCGAAATGCAATAATTCATCGTTTAACTGATGATTAGGCGTTAGCATAGTCTTAGTTATGTCCTCTGATTGATTCGTATTATGAAATTATATAATTATTAAGTATTCAAATATATTAAAGGCTTATATTTGAAGCAATTTAAACATAGTCTTAATAAAAAAAAAGTTTTGGATATAATTACGAGTATTAATAATATTTTTAATCTGTATTCACTAGAATCAATAATATAATCAGAGAAAAGGAAATTCTGTATTTCAAGTAAACAACCTAGGAGATCATAGCCTTTGTGACTATTCAGGCAAAAGTAAATTACCTTGCAGAAACTATTCAGTCAAAAGTAAATTACCTTGCAGGTAAGATTAAAAAAAAACAAAAACAAAAAACACTGCCATTTTTTCAAGTATTTTACGACTGAGAATTCTTTTCCAAATCAAAACAACTGTTATTAGAGAAATAGAAGATTGAAATGAATGTTACTAAATATGAAAACAGTTGTTTTTTTTTAAAAAAAAATATGTTCGTGATCATTATTTGAATTGATCTTATTCTTTTTTCTCTCTCTGAAATCGGTGTCGTCCTCGACACTTGACCGAGATTCAAAATGACGAGGTCCATCTCCAATATCCCTCTTGTTACTTCCAGAGCGACGTTAATAAAATGAACCAACCCTCTCTGAAATCAAGCTCCTTTATCTCAGTGTGCATTTAAAAAATATCTGAAAGATCTCGCGAATGCCTAACTATCTAGAATTGCATTTTTATGAAGAAAAACAAAAAAATTTCCGAGTATTTGACTGTCGACTTTTCCCATCATTTAATAATACATTGATAAGATTCGACAAAAGATATTTACTATAAAAGTGTTTTTCGTGTCGTAATATTGTTCTCTTAAAAAAGGGCATTTTGTATTGCCGGAGAATATATTAACCTGACCAACGAACGAATGTGCTGGAAGTGACGGAAAGGTCCGAGGTTGCAACGGAATTGGGCAGAACTTTGAACGTAATATAGGGTGATTCATAAAGAAGTATACACTTTTCAGACGCTGTGAAACAGTAACAGTCAAAGACATGCACCACCTCAGCTATAAGGTAGATATACTCTTAAAAGTTTGTATCTCACCCCTGTCGTAAGTGATGTAGGCAATAACGTGCGTGCCATGTGACTAGTCAGTCGAAATGGTGGCGTCTGTAGTGGATAAGGCTTTTTGTGTTCTAGAATTTGGCAAAACAGAATCCGCAACTGTTGTGCAACGGCATTTTCGAACACGATTCGGAAAAGAAGCTAGGACAAGAAAATCTATCAATGGCATGAAAAATTTAAAACTACGGGCTGTTTGTGCAAATGTAAAAGTCCTGGACTGTATCGCAAGAAGTCGCCGACAGAGTTTGCACCATCATTCAAAGAAGAAAATCAACGTGGAAGGTGAGTCGCAGATTTCGCAGCTTACTGTCTGGAGAAAGCAGTTGAAAATGATGCTATACAAAGTGCAGGTGTTGCAAGATTTGAGTGACTTGGGCAAACAAAAGCGTTTTGAATTTCGTGCCAATGTGTGTAATGAAAATGACGATTTTGCCGATCGCTTAGTTTTCTCTGATGAAGCAACATTTCAGTCAGTGGTAAGGTAAACAAGCAAAATGTTCGATTTTGGGAAACAGGAAACCGCAAATTCACAGAACATGTGCCAGATTTCTTAAAGGTAAATGTGTTCTACGAAGCTCAGAAAGAGTGTTTGGCCCCTTCTTTTTTCACGAACAAACTGTTATGAGAGGCACTTTTTTTTTGGATATGTTAACTCTTTGGTTGATACTCTAGTTGCAGGATAACATCGATAACTTCATTCTCCTATTGGATGGTGTACCATCACACTGGTCGGCCTACGTCAGAGATTACTTCGATGATCATCGACTACAACATGCCACTTACCCAATGTTCACCCAGAAGTCTTCACCTAATACCTTGAGATTTCTTCCTGTGAGGGTATGTAAAGGACAAGGTATTCATCCCTTCCCTTCCTGATGTTCTAGAGGAGTTGAAACAGCCTATCACAGCCTTTATCGATGGACTTGATTCAAATATCTTATCACGCTTTTGGGTGGAAATGGATTACAGGCTCAATTTGTGTCGTGTGATTAAGGGGTCACGTATAGAACATCTGTGACTGTTTCTAACAAAACTTAAAATAATCCCATACAAATATTTTGCAAGTAACGTATATCTTACATTGTTCTTGGTTTATAGTGCATTGAAACTTCTTTATGAATCACCCTGTACTTTAGAGTATGGTTCTCGGTGTGAATAGTAAACTTAACGTTAGTGAAGGTGCTGTAACTGTTACTACAGAGCTGTTTTTATTCCTGTTGTGTTGCTTATCTGCACAAGTGTTGTATTTGTACTTGTTGCGTTGCCAATCAGTACAAATTTTGAGTGGTCAAGGTCGTGGACTAGCGGCCGGCGGTTTTCGTTCAGTCGCGGGTTCGATCCTTGGCCGCCAAAGACCCGCCGTGTAGCCGGGGCTGATGCACGTTAAATCTGTTCGGGGCCCAAAGTCCTCCCGTTGGCGTGGTGTGGATGTTAGGAGAGGGGGGTGCCAGCTCAGGTGTCGTCCTCGTCACTTGACCGTGGTTCAAAATTACGAGGTCCGTTCGCCAATAGCCCTCGTGTTGCTTCTAGAGCGACGTTAATAAAAAAAACTAAGCTAAACAGTACAAATTTTGCTCCCTGTGTTTCGTCTTGTGCATATTTGTGATAAAAGCTTAATCATCCATTACCCTCCTAGTTGGATTGTTTTCACTCAGAACCACATGATTTGATTTTTGTAACTAAACACGCATTTCAATTTATCATGGAAATAGCCTGCCCATTTCACTTTTACCCATTCAAAGCAATGCTGGTTGCTTCGCATTTCGGCGGAGTCCTGTTGATTCTGACCACTTGTTAGAGAGATGTGGACTCGCAAATAGGTAGTTCACAGGCGCAAAAAATTTGCTCTAACTTTTTTCATTAAAAGTTTTATGACGCTTAACTGTTTTTATTTCGTTTATTATTTATATTATAATCCTAAATTGAAAGGTAAACTGAATTTTAATATAGGAATAAAACTTTAATTGAGAATTAAAAACTTACAATAAAATAAACATGTCGTTCCTGTGCATAACAAACAACTTTGAAGTATAGCAATAATATAAATACTTTTAAGTTTAGTTGAGACTATTTGGTCTAGATTTCCTGCTCAGGTATATGTTGTCCATGCTTGAAATTAGACAGGAGGGGGGGGGGGCCCCCGTTTCTGCACCTGGATCCTTCAATATATATGTATATATATGTGGGTGCGTACTACATTTTTAAAAGTGCAAGTAAGACATCCATGCTTGAGACAACCAGTTTGTCGAGTAAAGTCTTTTTATTCCATCATCGTTGAGAGAGAGGTCATTTTGCGTACAATTTGAAATTACATTGAGAGAAAGGCAATTACATGGTGATGATGTAGCGCAACGTTGGTCAGCGAGGCCGCAGTGAAAAAAGACCAGAAAGTGTGACAGACTGGAACTCAGCAGCGCAATCTCGCTTGCATGGTCGAAGCAAAAAAGAAAACATTTCCCGATGAGTTGCATTATATATAAGGAATTTTTTTATTCATGTGGTCTAGGTGTCGAGATTCTTAGGGACTTTAACAGAAAGCTAGTAGGGATCATCCCTACTCTTTCGACGCGTGAGATCAGCTGACATTGTAGATTTTCAATGCCCATAATATATATATATGTATGTATGTATGCATGCAAAGAATTATCGTAAAATTGTTTAATAATTCTTTAAGAAATAACCGATATATCTGGATAAAATATACTATGCATATTGTTAAGAAATTTCCTGGATGTATGCGGGAGAAATCAAGTTCAACTAGGAGAATATCAAATGACGCTCTATTCAGGATGACACACAGGTGACTGTATTTTATATGACGCCTGTTGGAGAGAAAAAAAAATAGTGGTAACCACACACACACTCCTTTGTATGGATATGTTATATGAGTGTCTTGGGAGAGACGCGGTCGGAACTTCATTGTAAGGTTCGAAAGTGTGTGTAAATTTACGGAGTACCCATCCCACATTTGGGAGATACCTCCACCTCAGAAATATTGAATTTATAGAAAATTAAGAAGGTTGCACGAAAAAGAAGAATGAGTAAGGCGAGAGTTCATTGAATTGTTGTGGCCGCGGTTACCTAGAGGTCATGGTTTCGGATTTTTTGCCGACGGTATTCGTTCAGTCGTGGGTTCAATCCTTGGTCGCTAAAAACCCGCAGTGTAGCCGGAGCTGATGCACGTTAAATCTAATGGGGCCCAAAGTCTTCTCGTTGGCATGGTATGGAAGTTAGGAGAGGGGATACTAGTTTAGGTGTCCTCCTCGTCACTTGACCGAGGTTCAAAATTTTGAGGTCCGTCACCAATAGCCCTCGTGTTGCTTCCAGTGCGACGTAAATTAAAAATAAACTATTGAATTGTTGGTAAAACAAAGTTCGCGGTCGCCGTGCCGACCGCAGTGATCAATATTCTGGCTCCCCCAGTTGCAGCGAGGCCAGAAAGGAGTATCCGGAGTACGATCCCTTGTTTCCGCTGCTCAAGTCCAACTGAATGGGCGCAGGGGTGAAACGAGCCCCGAGAAGAAGAATAAATGTCTTTTTTTTTGTTATTGTGAAATATATTTAGTTGTCCTTATGCCATATGAAAACTACCCAACTTTCTAGTAGTTTGTGTATAATCTCTAGGAAAATAAGGTAATAGATCAGAGATCGAAATAAATTAGTAAAAAGATATTCAATATTCTACCGTATGGTGACAGGTATTATAGTAGCAGAGCTTGGACAATAACAGCACCACAAAAAACACAGGATTTGTACAAATTAGTGACACAGAGACAGGAACAAAACAACACCTTTGCTGACATTCACAGTTTATCAGCAACATTCAGCTTACTAGTTTTCACTAGGCCGAATCTCCTACAGATTTATTCGACGACGCTATTCTCTTCAGATCCTCTCAGCCGCTTCCCTGATAGACCATCAAAAGCAGACTCCAAAGACTGACTGACAGACAGACTCTCTGCCTCTCAGATTTTTGGCGTATTTATACCTGTTCCGGCCAGATATGACATCACAGTGGAAAATCCGGGAAAAGTCTGTACCCTCTCCGTGAAAGCATCAACTCGATTTCAGCACTTTCGGGAAGTTTCCATTTGTCGCTAAAGTCACCAAAATGGTCACCAAGGTTAAAAGGTCATTGCTTAAACTTCCTTTGGCAGATGAATCTCTATAAATGTTTCTCTTCCTTCATAAGAGAACCGTTGTAGGGAAGCATAATCTTATAATTGAACTTTATGTACATAATGCTTAAATGACAGCTATATTTCCGTTGATTCGTTTGGTTTCAAAAAGCCTTTGACTGAAGTAATAACCCTCCGTGTGGAAAGGTAGATTTCAATATGCTGAGTTCTACAATGATGACCTTCATAAGGTCAAAAAATGTTTAACTCTGGATGGTGACTAAATAGTAAATTGTCTTAATAGTAATAAATATAAATTAAGTTTCCATATAAATTACTTGTAGTAACAATTAAAACTTTATGATGATACCAAAGGATAATAATTTAAATTTCACGGTTACTTCTCTCCACGGCTTTCTGAAACCAAACAAATTGACATGAATAGCTGTAATTTACAACATAATATACATGGTGGTCATAAGAAACTTTACCAACATCTGCTCTTCTAATGTCCGTTCCGTTTAACCTATCGAGATACGATTTCGAGTACAGTTATTTGATGATATGCGCTAGAGATTCTGTGAATGGTAACACAGTGGTGCTCACGGTTATGGTTGTAGCAGCAAAAACTTGAAATTTCCTAATGGCAATGCCTACCTTTTCCCGTCGCAAAAGGTTAAGCGCATGCGAAAATTTTAAATAGCGTTGGAACGGAATTTGTATTCCCAAAAACGGACGTGTTATGCTCATACAAAAAACAGTTCTGAAAAACTACCAACAAGACAACCGCAGTAATCGCTCAGTCTACCGAACAATGAACTCGAGATCGGAAGGGTCGGGTTCGAGGCTCGCTCGGCAAAATAGCGCTACGGACGCCTGATATATGTATAATCCGCCGTGGGTGCAATGTCCTCCAAGTTCCTGTACAAATTACACCTCTGGGGATACCAAAGCGGGAGAACCATCACAACCGTGGAGGATTAAAATTGTTATGGCTTGCGTCCGAACTACCTTTAGGGGTGAGTCCCAGACCGTAGGCAATAACCCTGTGCGTAGCTCTAATCCGACGAGAAGCCATCTAGCCTATAAAACACAATCTAGGCTCAAACAGAAAATTTGCATATGACAGAGGAAAGAAACCAATCACAGAACGCCGTTTGGCAGATATTCAGTGTAGGAAACCGATAAAATGCAAGGTGTGTGTGCTAATTATTCAGTCATGAACTCGCACATGCTGACGAAATGACTCTGCCTGGGATAGTTCGTGGTGAATTGGTCACATTGTATTATCAAAATAGGATGAATGCTTCGGATGCCTTGCGTGTTTAAGGCCGAAATTATCTCCAAAGACGTGGCCCATGTACTCCGCAAAGTCTGGGGGATTTAGTAAAGAAATTCGAAGATACGGGCTGCACCTGTGATAAACCGCGATCCAGGCGGCCATCTATTTCTGAGCACATTGTTACGGAGGTGCATCACACAGTGACTTCAGGACACATGCAAACTGTAAGAGGCACTGCTCGTATGTTGGACATACCGATAACAACGGGTCTAAAACTACTCAGTTCTGTACTTCACATGTTACCATACCGATGCCAGCGTGTCCACATGTTGTAGTCGGGGGACAAACAACTACGTATCGACTTTGCAAATGAATTTCTAATACGATATGATGCTGATAACGACAGGCCACTTCGCATATGATGGATGGACATGGCCTATTTCAACTTAAATGGCAACGTGAACACCGAAAATTGTATGCACTGAGCAAACACGAATCCTCTCGTAGTGACTGAGAGCGAAATTTGTTCGCAAGGTCCTAGAACAACATTCGGGCGATAGCATCATCTCACGCTATTTTCCTTTTCTGTAGCCTTCAAAATCTCCCGATCTGATTCCTATGAATTTTTGGTTTTGGGGCCATATCAAATCCAAAGTTTACGTGTGCAATCCGCAAACATTGTCTGATTTAAAAGATTCTATGAAGCGTGAGATTGCAAACATGCCTCATACCATGTTGCGTTCAGCTTTATTGTCCACCGTCTCCCGCATGCAATGCTTAATTACCTGTGATGGCACACATGTGGAAATGTTTCATCTAAATCAATATATTATTTTACCCCATAAGTGTTCTCATCAGTGATTGGTGTCTTGTCTCTGTCATAAGAAGTATTCCTCCGTTCGCCATGAAAAACTGTTTTTTTTTGTATGTGCATAACACGCCTGTTTTTGGGAATACAAATTCCGTTCTAATGCTTTTTAAGGTTGTCGCATGCGCTGAACATTTTGCGACGGAAAAGGTAGACCTTACCATTCGGAAATTTCGAGTTTTAGTTCTTATAACCGTGAGCGCTACTGTTACCATTCACAGAATCTCGAGCGCATACCATCAAATAACTATACTTGAAATCTCATCTCGATCGGTTAAACGGAACGGAAGCTAGAAGTACAGATATTGGCAAAGTTTTTTTTTTACGACTACCCTGTACATAAGGATCAACTAATAAGCAGAACAAATTTTATTTAGATATATCTGTTATTTCTTAGTAATATTTAAAGCTGTACGATACCTCCATGTATAATAATTATGAACACATTATATAACTGCTAAATGTACTTAAGACTAAAAGGAAATAATAATAATAATTTTTTCTGTTATATTGACAGAGTCCAGATAAAAATCAAGCTTGGAAAAAAAAAAGAAATGTGTGTGTGTGTGCGGAGAAGAATATGTTTACAGTATTTAAAATGTCTTTAGCGATCTTAGCGTCTTTAGTGACGAATTCAGATTCAATTTGGGCAGTAATAACAATTGTATACGTGTGTAAAGGCTCGTTGTGAAAACCTCAATCCTGCCTTCGCTGTACTCCCCCAACTGGTGTGATGGTATGGGAGGCCATCACACACGACACACGGTCACCTCTAATAGTGATTCAAGGCACCATGACAGCCCAGAAGTACGTTCGTGGCATTCTTCAGCCGCGTGTGTTGCCACTCAGGGCAAGGCTCCCAGGAGACATTTTTCAACAGGACAATGTTCGCCCACACACAACAAAGGATTCACAGGACTGTTTCCGCTATATTTACACCCTTCCCTTGCCTGCTCGATCTCCAAATATGTCACCGATTGAGAATATCTGGGATAATTTAAATCTTTCGCCAGTGAGAATAATGCAATGAATTTTGAGATGAGCTTTTGAAATAAATCCTGAGAATGTTTAAATAATAATTTTTTTGAAATAGAATGTTTAATGCTTTCACTTCTTAGATTAAACCCTCTCTTCGGAGTATATGTCACAAATATACTTTTTACAACTGAGTTTCCGCATGCGTGATGACAGCGTTTTAATTAAATAATTCATTATGCTTTCCATTAATATAGTCTATAGACAAAAAAGGTTTTCTTTCTGATTAAATATTTTTGATTATTACAAATACAACACATCAATCAATAACTCCCGAGACTAACATTGAAAACAACATTTTTTTTGCAAAATTTTTTTTTATTCATCAACATAACACCTTTTGTTAATCACCTTTTAGGGTGATACAATCGTTCCAACGCTTTTCCAAATCTTTTTTTTTTTTTTTCGCAAGAAATCTTTTTTGTTGCGAGTAAATAGCAATAAACAGCTTTCTGAATCATCGACTCGTTGCTGTTTTTGTTCCATCGAAAGCAATCGCGGCACCCACTTGGAAAAAACCTTTTTCACTTCACTTCAAAAAACCTTTTTCAGTAAATACACTTCCATATGATATCTATGTCATCTCAGCAATCTCACGGAGCTTCACTTTACGATCTTTCATTATAATTTTTGTCACTTCACTCACATTTTCCGGTGTAACGGCTTCCACAGGTCTACCCGAGCGTTCCGCGTCATTTGTGTCGGTACGACCACGTTTAAACTCGGCAAACCACCGACAAATCGTTGCTTTTGATGGACAAGAGTCCGGGTAACATTTTTCAATCCATTGTTTCGCTTGCACGGTGTTTTTACCCATTAAAAAACAATGTTTTATCAGAACACGAAACTCGGTTTTTTCTATTTTTTAAACAAACTACAAAACGACTTTACTCCAACCTCGATAACTCAGCTGTTTCTGGTCCGATCGACTTAAAATTTTGACACGTTTCAAGCAAAGGTTAGTACTCTAGAAAGACCTGGTTACTGGTTTACTACGAGCGCCATCTCTGGGTTAGTCTCGGGAGTTATTGATTGATGTGTTATATTTCATTACAAGAGAACAGCGATGCTTCACGATGTCTTGCTGTATTAATAATGGGTGTTAGACAATTCTCTTCACCACAATGAATGAAATAGCTGTTTTTTTTTTTTTTTTTTTAAATCCTATTTTTAACTGACATTCCTCTTCAAAATCTTTTGCCGAAAGAAGACAATGGCTTCGGGAAACAATGCTTTGTCTTTAAAATATTGTATTGTCCAAAAAAAAATGCTTGCTCAAAAACTGCTAAATCGTGTTTTCCCCTCGTTCCTACTTTTATGCCTTTACAACTCGCTTCAAAGACGAGAAAGCTTTCGAAAAACAAAATTTTCTAGATAAATTGATTCATTAATTATATTAATTAGGATAGAGACAGGCTCACCGATAGAAGTGGTAGCCGGGTGGTCATGATTGATTGATTGGGTTTATGGGCGATAAAGCAGCAACGGCTCTAGCGGTCATGATCGTGAGTTCACAGCTTGTGTTGTTGCTGTCGAGTTGTGAGCTTGAGTCTTGAATCTACTAAAGATCCGTCATGTAGTTGGGAGGATACACGAGATCTGTTTAGGATCAAAACCCTTTCACTGGCATTCTGGTGAAGTTAGGAAAGTGTCTTTCCGGTTTCTCGACCATCGTTTAAAATTACATCATCAATAAACTTAATACTGCTTCTAAGAGTGCAATGTTTATAAATTTTGTATCATTCCAGACTATCGATATACTCAATGAAGTTAAGGCAGACTCTTCTCACTCACTCGTTTACTGCAAAAACTGCGTAACCCCGACAACATTTCTTAAGGCTTTTTAGTATAACCTTTATTTCACTGGTATGTTTTTGAATTCCGGATTGGATCGAGTTAGGGACATTGATAATTACACAGGATCAGAATCCTGCTCAAGGCCAGCTATATCCACCAGAAATAACGATGTAGATGGACTCAATTAGCCGACTAATTTATGTGACTTCATATCAACCATCCGTCATCTCATTAAGATAAGTGAGGGCCAATTACTATAGAAATGATGTTAACGGGCTTCGATATTGACCACCAGGACGAACTCTACAGAGGAAGGCCTCCTCTGTTCAAGAAGTTTCAATCAAGTTGCAAATTATTGACAGTGAAGTTAACTTTTGCAATGTCTAAATACAGACGACTCATACAATCCGTCTCCCAATAACACACATATTTAGTAAAAAGAAAAAAGGATGGTTTCATCACATTCTCTCTAAGGAAAGCCAGTAAAAAAATTCGTCAATTTAACTACAAACTGAATCATAATAGTTACCTCAAATTAATTTCGAAAATTGAATTCGACTAAAAAACTAAGGAGGCCTCAGAAACTGCCCTATCAGACACAGAAAATGAAATACAAGGAAAAAAATACTTCTGCTACCACCATCCATTACATTTAAGATAACGAGGAATTATCGCCATCAAGTAAAGGAAATATATGTATATCTCCCCAATTTATCTCTTCATTTCATACTATAAATAAAGTTACATGTGGATAATAAAAAAGGGGAATATCGCTTTCTCAACAGGTTTAAGCAGCCTCGGATTACTAAATTACACTCCATAACAAAAAAAAAAAAAAAAAAAAACCCGGCACATCAAGGAGTTTCCCGACTGGAATGAAATTTCGTATGCAAAGATATTTGGACTGAACATGCAAATGATTAAAATTTGGTGTCCAATGAATGAATGGCGGGTGCTACAGCGCATCGGAACTGCGCACTCAGCAGGTGTCTATAAGAAGTGATTCTCAATCTGATGGTCAAATTTTCTGTTGTATTGTAATTTACGATACCGTTCAACGACTGAAAAAATGCCTCGCCGCAGGATTCGAGCTCATTACGAGCAACTGTCAGAGTTTGAAAGAGGTCGTATCATTGGATTGAAAGAGGCAGGTTGGGCAAATCGGAGAATCACTCGTCATATGGATCGAAGCGATGCGGCGATTTAAAGAAGCCGGCAAGAATGGGTGACAATGGCAGATTTCAGCGTCATGATGGTAGCGGTCGACCTAGGGCCACAGCAGATCGGGAGGACAGAGTGATTGTCAGATCAGCTGTCACAGCACTTAATTCATCTTTATCAACCATCAGATGAGCGACACGAGTGTCCACCATGACCCTTCACAAACGGCTGATAGAGCGAAATCTACTCTCGTACCGACCGCTACGCCACCTGCCACTCCCGCCTGCACACTGTAGAGCCAGATTACAGTGGTGCTTAGTTCGATCAGGTTGGAATGATGCTGATTGGAGACGTATAGAGTTTAGCGACGAATCCCGCTTCCAACTGTATCCTAACGATCATCGAAGATGTATGTGCCGATCCTGCTTTCACTATTGCACGCCACACAGGCCCTCGACCAGGAGTTATGGTATGGGGTGCCATTTCCCTTGATAGCCGGGCCCCTTTGGTCGTCATTAGAGGCACACTTACAGCACAGCGGTACGTCGACGACATTCTGAGACCTGCTTTGCTACCGCTCCTTTCCCTGGCCTTATTTTTCAACAAGATAACGCCAGACCACATACGGCGCGTGTTGCTATGAGCTGTCTTACAGCTTGTCAAACACTTTCTTGGGTAGCTAGATCTTTCTCCAAACGAGTATGTCTGGGATAGGATGGGAAGGTGACTGCATCTACCAAGGAATGTTGATGACAGACAGTTGGAGCAAATGTGGCAAGAAATACCGCAGGAGACCACCAGGGTGCTTTAACACTCTGCGCCACGTAGTGTGGCAGCTTGCATCCAGGCCAGATGTGAGTCAATACCTTATTGAGCTCGTTGCTTTATAACTATGCAACTCCGAAATAAATCATTCAATTTTTCTGAAATTTTAATCATTTTCTATTCTGTACATAATTTTCCTATTCGTCAATTTTTGTGTCCATCGGACAACTTCTTGGTGCGTCATTTTTTTTTGTTATAGAGTGTATATCAACGCCTCCAAACTGAGTACTTTCTGAAGATAGCTGTTAAAGGAGTCCCACATGTGATACACCAATATTAAAGAGTTTGCTGAACTAGGCTGGAACATATGTAGATAAAAAATATTCCAATTAACAAATCACAGAGCTGAAATCATTCTTTCAATGTTCATGAACGGAGGAGACAAAGAATATATACTCAACCAACAAAATATGTTGGATATGAAATATGTTTGATTCAATCGGCATGCCACTAAGGATACATCGTGTAGCCGAAGCTGATACACGTTAAATATGTCGAAGCTCAAAATCCTCCAGTAATCATAGTGTGGAAGTTAGGAAAAGCAGGAGCCAGCTCAGGTGTCGTCCTCGTAACATGACCAAGGCTTAAAAATTCACGATGTATGTCGCAAATAGCCTTCTTGTTGCTTCTAGTGAGACGTTAATGAAACCAGTCAATCAATGATCTTCATCTCATCCTTGAATTGAAGAACAGCTAGGAAACCTAAGCTTCCAGATGCATGAAGAGCTTCGTAATAAAGTGCAAGTCCCTCTCACATCACTGGCGGCAACGTTGAATGATATCTTCAATTTCCATAAGCTGCTGAACATCAGCAGTCCCGTGTGACCCCGCATTGTCATCCATAAAACCGAAGTCTGGTCCAATAGCACCTCTGAAGAGACGCTCATGGGGAAGGATCACCTCCTTACAATAGCGATCTCCGGTTGTTGAACCTCTGAACAGTCCATCCGTTTAGCAAAATACCTACCCAGACGATAACTCCAGGACCACCGTCTCTTTCCATAATGTTACTGGGATGAAAGTGTCCCGACTTCTCTTCAAACCAACTGACGTTGTGAATCGCTTGTGGCACTGAAACGACTCTCATCATTAAAGAGGACACGATTCCATTAATGAGATTTCCAGTTTTTGTGCTCCTGACACCACTCTAAACAGTGCCACCGATGGCCAACTTTCAAAGGGAGGAAGCGTTCAGGACGGCGGGAGAATAGGCCAACTTCGTGAAGGCGTCTGGCCACAGTAAACCGGGGCACTTGTCTCCTGGTTGCTGTATCTGGTATTGGTCTCTTTTCACCTGCAGGACGATATATCGGTCGTCCACTGCAGTTGTTTTCCTAGGGCCACCACCACTAACATTTCTAACAGTTGTACATATGGTTTAAAAGGCTTTCCAAGCACGCGAAACGACACCTTTGTTGATTCCGAATTCTTCAGCTACACTGGTCAAACTACGTCCATCCTCCAGCAATCCGATCACTCTTCCACGTGTGAAGTCGACCAGGTGATTTCTTCTAGTCATATTTCACGAAAGAACTTACTTGCACTTGGAGCGAATGTCTTGAATTGCGCCTCCGTTCTTCCTTCTATTGTAGTCTTGACCTGTGCGGGGCCGACCGCACGCGTTTTACGTACATTCACGTCACTTATGACGATTTGTTCCTGACATTTGCAAACGCATCACCTTTATACTGAATTGCGTGTTCGTTGTACTGATCACAATAACCCATTTTCTGTAATGTCATGATTATCTGCGTAAAATTTACATTATTGCTTAAGTTTTGAACACCAATGTATATAGCTTATGCATTTACTCTCAGAATATTTTTCCCAATTTTTTTATAAATATATTTTACTCTTTTTTAATCAGTCTCGTAAAATAAAATATGATTCTAGATTACGCAATTAAATTTCCATCTAAATCGTTAGGTTGACTGCGCTATGAGGGAGAGCAGCAAAGATTATAAGCCCCTTTTTATACAAAGTGAGGCAAAAAGATGCTAACACTGTATGTGAGACTAGATCACGGACATCATCGCTGGAATTCCTGCCCAAATGGCAGAGGTTTTACAAAAAATAACAATGGATAGACTGCATAAATGCATCGAGAGGTATGGATGCTAAATTGAAACCCTGTAACTAAATCCCTGCCTTAACAGCTGTATAATTTAAAGTGATTAAACACCCACTTGAGGTGTTAACATGTTTTTTGCCTTTCTCTGTAAGCTTTTATTTCACTTGCTATGTTCATATGAATGGATGTCTTTCCAGTTCAGAATTTACACTTGAATTTTATCCCACTTCCTGTCATCCGATAGAACTGAAATTGTGTACACACTTCACTGACAATACAATACTATGGAATGCTCAAGCATTGATGGACTTTGGGGGGGGGAGCCTTGCACTTAACAACATTCATTTTAGTCGAAATTTCGAGCAAATGTACAGGGTGGTTATAATTAAAGTTACACTATTCAGAGGCTTGTAGAACCTGTTCTGCAGATCGGACTTTGATGAAACTTGGAATATATGCTATATGGACCACGGGGAAAAGATTTCTACAATAAAAAAATAGTACAAATTTTGACCACCAGGTGGCATTATCGAATATTCCTTTTTCAAATCCGTAAAACCTCCTCTATATACTTCTCTATATAAACTTGCAGTCATAGCCAGAGAATCATTCAGCGTGAGTTTGTCATCGTTAATCATGCCCTTACAGGAAAAAAAAAAAAAGCTTTACTGGTAAAACTGCTTTATCAGAACGGCATCAACCACTTAGGCTGCTTTGCGTGATTATCGTCGTTTAAAGGATCTACGAAAAGGCCCCACATCGAGGATTAATTTGAGAAAGATGATCATGAAATTTGAAGAGACTAGAGATTTGGGTGTGCTGCCCGGAAGAGGACGGAAATCGGTTGGGACTGAAACTGTCGAAGAAGTCGCTACTGCTGTGGTTGAAAGATCCTCCATTTCCATCTATTCTTCAGTAAGTGGTCGATGAGTGTCACGCGAGTTGGAGATTCCGTGGTTGACAACGCGAAAAATTCTGCGATCCATTTTAAAATGGCATCCGTATAAGATCCACGTGATGCAAACGCTGGACTCTCAAGATGACAAAACACGCCTTGAATTTGCTTGGTGATTTTTGGCAAGAATGGAAGTTGATGACGCGTGGTATTGGAAAAATCTATGGTCAGATGAGGCACACTTTTATTTAGATGGAGCTGTGAATACTCAAAATTGCCGCATAAGGGATACTTCACCTCCTAATGTCCTGCATTAACAACCACTGCATTCTGTGTAAGTGACAGCTTGGTATGGATTTACTGCTGAGTTTATCCTCAAACCTTTTTTCTTTGAAATTCTCACTTCACAAGGTTTTAAGAGATGCTCTGTCACGAGTGCACGGTACAATGAACTCCTTGAACAACAGGTCATTCCTGCTTTACAGGAACGACAGTGTTTGCAAATCACTATCTTTATGCAAGATGGAGCAACTCCTCACCTTGGGCTCCAAGTCAAAGCACTGCTTAATGCTAACTTGGCGATACTCTTGTAATATCCAGACATTTTTTTGGATGCATGGCCTTCTCATTTACTCTACTTAAATTCCTGTGATTCCTGGTTGTGAGGATTTTTAAAAGATCGTGTTTATAGAGGAATCAGGATTTTGCCTAATTTGAAAGCTAGCATTTCATGCCATGTGGCTGAAATCCCTCTTGAGTTGCTTCGCGCTGTTATTGAAAATACTATAATGCACTTTCAACACGTTATTGATGTCAATGGAGCATGTATTGAGCATATTCTGTAATTGAATAAATGTTAACGATTCTAACATATTTTTTGTCCTTCTTTAGGCACCACATTTACTCCTAGTGGTCAAAATTTGAACTATTTCTTTTTATTGCAGAAACCTTTTTGCCATGGTCCCCTATATAGCACGTATTCCAAGGTTCAAAATCCGATAAGCAGAACGGGTTCTACAGGCCTCTGAATAGTGTAGCTTTAATTACAACCACCCAGTATATATTACGTAATTGCTCTTTTTAGACTTAAATTTATAGACTAAATAGTTAAATAAATATAAGCAATTTTTTTAAATCAAACTTTTATTTAAATATTGACTAAAATGTGCAAAAATAAGTTTTTAAAATGTAAAAGAATACATAATTCATAAGAGCTTGAGGTGTGAATGTTCCTATTGACCACATATATATTTGTAAATAAATAGCTGCAGTACTTCAATTACCAGTAATTACCTAAGTATCTGGATTCAGCTCCTCGATATTTTATATATCACATATTATTTTATACTTAAAAAGTTATTTTTATACCTTTTAGTCCGTATTGAAATATATAAAAGGCTGATATAAAAAGTTTTTTTATATCAGACTTTTAAAAATATTATATAATATTTTAAATGTATATTATTAAACATATTCCATTTATTAAAGAATATACGCCCATATTTCGAAGGTGTATATACCACACATATATCTAAGTATTTCATCCTCTGTAAAAAAGATGGATTATTATTTTTATTGATTGTTTCTTTGGGGAAGGAGTGTGTTGATAAAACCGTCATTTCCCCATAATATCCTTTCAGAAGGTGTGCGGAATGCAAGCAACTTTTCTGTCGTTCCGGAGAGCTGTTACATTAAACATTTCATTTTAGCTACAGAAAACTGTTCCATTAAATTAATTAGCCACACCGAAAATGGACAACACTCCACGTAAAAGAAATTTCAAATATTGGAGATTTTAAATAATACTTATTTTAATGCAAACAGAAACATCTTCAATCATTACAACAGTAGACCGATTCAATAATTTATAGAACAACACATAAGAAATAATGTTTTTGTTGCCAATCGCACAGGAGCAAATCTCTTCCATAATCATTTAAGCAAACGATTTTTTCGTAATATTTACCTTTTTGTTTTGAGAGGCAAAGAACTATTCATTTATTTCAAACTTAACAATTACAAATTTAAAACTTAAGTGAGTGAAGAAAAGATCGTTTGCTCCATTTCTTCAAATCTCCTTACAGCTCTGCAGTCAAAATGACGTTGGAAGCCGCCATATTCGTCCAAAAGTTCACAATGACATTTCTTTTGCCATTTTTTTTTAAAAATTAGGTATGCATCATCTAATTAGTGTTTTTTGACTTTAAAAAATCTAAGAAAACAAAACTTTTTGATGTCCTGTACTCAGTTTATATATGTATAGTTTTTTGAAATAATACATAATTTTCAGTTTTATTTAAAATAAAATATAAGTATTAACCGATAACCTAAAACTGAACAGAAATTACAATTAATCAACCGATATCAATCATTTTAAGTCTTTTTACAGATGTCATCTCTTTCAGAAGTTTCTGGATCTTTCTTGTCTTAATTGTTTAGCGAAAAGAAACAGCTCTAAGCAATCGATTTCGTAAGATTGCGCTGAAAACTGGAGATTGATGCGATTTTTCGTGATGATTTGCAATATTTGTTGACGACTTTCATGGTCAATGTCCCAGGATTCTAACAGATAAAAAATTATTCCGTTTGGGGAAAAAAACTTTATCACAATTCTGCGCTTTTTTCAAAGCGATACTGAGGAGAACCATGTTTATTTGTATTTTGGGGATAAAAAAAAGGATTAAATTAGTTCAAATTTCTTAGATTTATGTTGAATGAAATGATTAACTTTCAATTCATTTTGGACTGATGCACGTTAAATCTGCTGAGAATCCAAGTCATCACGATGGTGTGGTGGGGAGTGAGTGATTGTTTCATCAACGTCCCCCTTGGAAGCAACATAAAGACTAGTGGCGACGGACCTCGTAATTTTGAGCCTCGGTACACACGATATAGCACTTTCATCTCCAAATTTCCTCATCATGCGAACAGGAGGACTTGGATTTTCGATGGATTCAACACGCATAAATTTCACAAAACTGTGGGTCTTTAGTATCATCAGGACTCGAACCCACTACCCGACAGAAGCAACGTCGACTATGAATTTACGACCATGACTAATAGGCTACTACGTCACTGTTTGGTAAGGAAGTTTTGAGAGGGAGGAACCAGCTCAGGTGTCATCCCCGTCACTTGAACGAGATTCAAAATTACTGGGTCCGTCGCCAATAGCATTTGTATTGCTTGTATACACGGCATTGTGAAACAAAAAAGTTCATTTTATAATAGTTTTCATTTACACTAGGCAAAATAATTATTTGTACAGTTCATTTTCTTAGTACGCTTTATTTTCTTAAATTATAATAAAATCAAAGAAAGGGTTGAAACAAACATTAATGTAACACGTCAATGTAATACATTATTATAGCATAAAACAAAGTAAAAATAATCATACATTTGAACAGACAAGTACAAGGTGTCTTAGAACTTTGTATGCAAAACTTGTAAGGAACTAGAGAATATCTTTAGGAACAATAATTATATAAGAAAGCACACCGCAAACAGAGCCACCTTCTGATTTATATAGGAAATCGATAGGTGTTGTTGTATATGAGCTGTATCGACACGTGGAGGCTTCCATATTGTAGATGCTGACTGCGTGTGGTTAATATAATCGTTACACAAATGTGGATTATATCCATTTCGTCTATGACCTAATCAATAGAAACGGAGCACAGCTGTTCGGTTGCATCGGGAAAGATATCCAACGAGGCACCAATGAAATCCTCAATTGTTCTCCCGGGTACATCCGAACCTTACGGAATGTGGGTCCTTCACAGCGACAATGAATGATGCCAGGAGGCAGCGAACTGCACGAACACCCATAATGCAAAAGGGTCTGTCGCATGCAGTGGACCAATTTAGTTAAGTTTTTATTAACATCGTATTAGAAGAAACACGGGGGCTATTGGCGACGGATCTCGTAATTTTGAGCCTCGGTCAGGTAACGAGGACGACACCCGAGCTGGCCCTCCTTCTCATAACTTCCACACCCCGCCAATTGGCCCAGCCAGATTTAACGTGCATCAGCCACGGCTACACGGCGGGTCTTAAGCGACCAAGGATCGAACCCGCGACTGAACGAAAACCACCGGCCACGAATCCGAAGCTATGACCACTAGGCTACTGCTACCACTGCAGTGGAACTAGTACATACTCTTCTTGCTACCACCAGAATATCTCGAGTTACTGTCTGGCGAGTTCTGCAGATTAAGCCTTACACCCCCTTTATCTTCAGTGTACTCAATTATTGCAGCCGGAAGATCACTCACGACGTGTCACCTTTGCACAGTGATTTCTTCCCCAAGTGCGGCCGACCCACAATTTTCCAGTTCTGTTATGTTCAGTGGTGAAGCAACCTCTTCATGCTAAGGTGTATTCAATGCACCCGACGTGCACATGCAAGCCTTAGACAATCCATTCAGAACTCAAACATGAGCTGCACATCAACGTTTCACTGTTAATGTGCGTGCGCATATCGTGTCTGACAGTTTAGTCGGTCCATTCATCTTACCACCTCGACTGGATCCTCCCACCTCATCTTTCTTCCGGAAGTTTTTAACGATGTCCTCGCACATTGTCGACACGGAATATGTTTCAAACACGATTTGGTGCCGCCTCATCCCACAAGGTGCGTACGTGACTATTTGAACCAGACATTTGGAAACAATTGGATTGGGGGCGGCGGTCCCATCGATGGTCCCCAGATCACTCGATTTATCTCCCTTTGTTTATTTTCTCTGGTGTGTTATGATGACCAATGTATACGACATTTCTGTAAATTACGAAATGGACTTGGAGGAACGAATCGCCATAGCTGCTGTTAAGATGTGCGAAACGCCTGGTATCTACAAAAATGTTCGTCAATCCATGCACAGAAGATATCATGCTTACATTCATGTCGATAGGTGGAATTTCGATTCCTGTGATGCTTGTAAGTCATTCACAGTACTCTTTTATTATGTAATAAAGCGTTTTACTTTGCTATCTGTATTGGGATCTTACTGTGTCCTTGTGGCGCTTTAACACGTGAAGAGGACATTTCTGCCCAGCTTCGTAACTATAGATACTTTCTCACTAGATATCCAACAGTTGTTAATGATTATTTAATCACTTTTCTAATTTCTCGGTATGATTTTTCTCATTTACATGGAGCTCAATAATGCGATTTCTCATGTCCAGAGATACAGTGGCACAAACAATTGAGGATACACCTTACTTTTACTTGATAAATCCAACTTTCAATCAAAATAACACCTTAACCAGAAGTGCAAACGAATTTTTATTCTTAGACATAACAAAAGGTTTAATTAACAGTAAAAATAAAGAAAAATCAACGACAAAATTCTAAAATAAAACTTTTTAGAGGCATTTCAAATAAACAGAGGCAGATTTTTACCTCAAAAAATTGAGGATACACAAATGAAATTTTTGTTTAACTACCACTTGATTTCTTTTTGCTTGCTACTAATAATCTAAGTTTGGGAAATTTTATCCTAAACTTTTTCAACTGTTATTTCTGTCTTTTGAAGTTGGTTATGAGAATATAAAGCTGTAATTTTAAATGGAAAATGGCTCCTCGGAAAGAGACTAGTATTGATGTAAGAAAATTTATATTAAGGTTATTTAAGAAGGGAAACTCTTATCGTGAAATAGCTGAAATTGTCGGTAGTAGTCACTCATGTGTCCAGAAAATCATTGGGAAATTTAAACGCGATGGATTAATTCAAAATAAGAGTGGAAGAGGAAGGAAAAGTATTCTGAGTGATGTAGCTAAAAGGAAAATTTTAAAAGATATCAAGATTAATCCTAAACTGAGTGCAGTCAAAAAAGCTGCAGAAACTTCTCGAATAATCTGCAGAAGTGTAAGTGCTGAAACTGTGAGAAACGTGATTAGACATGCTGGATATAGCAGTCGAGTAGCTAGAAAGAAACCTTTCATAAGCTTACAAAATCAGAAAAAGCGTTTGGAGTTTGCAAAAACTCATCAGTTGAAGACAGAAAAATTTTGGAAAAAAGTTATATTTAGTGATGAAAGTAAATTCAACATTTTTGGAAGCGATGGTCGTCACACCGTTTGGAGAAAGCCGAACACCGCTTTGGATCCAAAAAATTTACGTCCTACAGTTAAACATGGTGGTGGCTCCGTCATGGTTTGGGGTTGTATGGCTGCAAATGGGGTAGGAAATTTAGTTTTTATAGATAGTATAATGGATCATAAGCTTTATATAGACATACTCCGCAACAATCTTAAAGAAAGTGCACAAAAATTGGGTTTAGATGGAAATTTTATATTTCAGCTCGACAACGACCCCAAACACACGGCACGTAATGTCGAAAGGTGGTGTATTTTTCATTGTAAACAGCAATTGCACACACCGCCACAGTCCCCTGACATCAATGTCATAGAAAATTTGTGGGCCACACTAGAAACAGCGGTCCAAAAACACCAGATTAGAAACAAAGCCCATTTAAAGCAAGTGTTACAAGAAGAATGGGATAAAATATCTCCAGATACCACTAAAAAATTGGTCGAATCGGTACCAAGACGTTTGGAGGACATTATAAAATCCAAAGGACATGCAACAAAATACTGATACTGTCTATGCATGTAATATACCGAAAAAATTTCATTGGTGTGTCCTTAATTTTTTGAGGTAAAGATCTGTCTATGTTTACTTCAAATATTTGTGGAACTTTTAATTTTAGATATTTTTTTGTTGATTTTCGTTATTTTTACTGTAAATTAACCCTTTTATTACGTGTAAAAGTAAAAATACGTCTTCTATTCTAGTTAAGGTGTTATTTTCATTAAAAGTTGGATTTATCAAGTGAAAGTAAGGTGTATCCTCAATTGTTTGAGCCACTGTACCTCACTAGTTTTAGGTGCCATTCTGAATTACTTCATTCTCAATGTAGATTTCAAAAATTATACGAAGTTAACAATTATATATATTTATACAGCTGTTGTGCAAATAAGCATCACTATAAACGCAGCACGTAACTTGCTGAAGAAGTGTACAAATATATATTTTCTGCAACAAACTTTTCAACCTTTCCTGTTAGAAACTTATTAACTCCATTACAGTTTTCTAGTGTTTAAAGCGTAAGATAAATATGTTGTCAAAATATGTTGTCAAAATATTTTTGTCAAAATATTTGTTTTTATTAAGTTAAAAATTAAAAATATTAGTGTACTAATAATTATTTTGCCAACTGCATATTTTGAAATTGAAACTAATATATTTCCAATATTTTTTTATCGAAAGAATACAATGAGTTATTGAAGAAGAGTCTTTCATTATTGGAAAGCATTGTCAATTACGATATCTGCGCATTGGTGCCTTTCTATACGAACTTACACACCGAGTTATGTAAGAGGTGAAATATTTAATTGGATTGAACACGCTGCGGTTTCTAAATGTTCCCCCCGACATTCTATGGTTGAAATCGGATATGACATTTTGACTTTCCGATCATACATTGTTTTAAAGAGGGAAGGGGAGATAAAATGAATGAATGTCGGCCAAATCTGCCCATGCTGTGCCAAATATGTGCATCTATTAGAATGTTGTATGAATTTATGGCTCTAAATCCTCATGGGATATATTTTGCAAAACACAACTAGACGTTAGGAAAAACGAAGGGGAAAAAAAGTAAAAACTGTTTGGCAAGAAGAAGGGTCGAAAATAGAGAAAGATCGCTAGGATTTTCTGAGGATGTGTCTCCCTTGTTTACAAAAGGCAGTAACCCCAATAGGAAAGATTGATCGATCGGTTTTATTAATGTCGCTCTAGAAGCCCCAGGAGGGCTATTGGTGACAGATCTCGTAATTTTAAATCTCGGTCAAGTGACAAGGATGACATCTGAGTAGGCATCTCTCTCCTAACTTCCTCACCATGCCAACGGGAGGACTTTGGGTATCGACATATTTAACGTGCATGAGCCTGGCTACACGACGGATCTTTTGTTGCATCAAGGCTCGAACCCACGACTCGACGGAAACCACCGCTGCGAATCCACAACAATGACCATTAGGATACCATGGCCACCCTAATAGGTAATGGGTAAGAAAAGAATACCTCAGTGTCTTGTTTTCCGTATTTTCTCTAAGTAAATATGGAAATCATGACACCATTGTTAATCCATGAAGAGGGTGGAGGGAGAGATGCTAAAAGGGAAGACAAGAAAAACACATACCCTTGAACATGCCTAAATAGTTAAATTGGGGAAACCTACTGACGATTTCTTTCATTAATGGGTTTGAGAGTTTATGAAATCGACCCCCTGAACAAGCATTCCACTCTCCACACCAACCCGACTTTGAGCCCTGACTGACAACCGCGTAGCTGAGTAGTTCTGTTCGTGTGTTCAAGACAGATGTTATTTCAGTCGGGTCATGGAGTTGGTGCTGGAGTCTTGGTTTAATTAAAAACCTGTCGTATAGCGGTCCTGATTCATTTTAAATCTATAGGATTTCAAAGTTCTTGCTTTGATGTCATTTTAGAAAAGTGTGTGGGGGGCAGCTTTGATGTTTTCTTCGTTACTTGATCTTGCTTCAAAATTATAAGTTTCGGTGCCACTAGCCCTCAAAGTGCGAAATTAATAAAGTATCAATTGAGTCCCGATAAATTTAACGTGCATCATGCAGTCCCTCTATGCCATAGGTCTTTAGTGGAAACAGGGGACTCGAGCCTGTGTCAATTTTATTTTTAATCACAGAGATATGAATCGTTGCATTCAAATTATTGAATCAGAATCCTATGACTTATTGATTGATAGTTTATTAATTTCGCACTTAAAGCTACCAGGGCTATAGGCGATGGACCACGTAACTCGGTCAATTGACGTGGACGACAACTGAGGTGGTACTTCCAACTCTTAACTTTTACATCACGCTTGGAGCCTCGATAAATTTAACGAGCAACACACCCGGCAACACGGCGAGTCTTTTGTGGCATCAGGGAGTGTGAGTGATGGTAGAGTTTAACGGTGCAAAAGCCGGACAGGGATACGCCACGCCAAATAAAGTGCAACTAAGGTCTGACGTTTGAAAAAAATAGGGAAATTTTTTTGACAAGGAAGACTGAAAATAGAGAACGATCACTTGGGTATCCCGGGGATGCGTCACCCGTGTTTACCTAAGACATTAAATCCCATAGGAAAGAAAAAAATCATTAAGGTACCTGGGGGTGATGCGTAAGAGGCTACTAAAATGGGAACCCAGTGTCTGGGGGTATAGCCGGGCAACCTGCCCCAGGGTATTATATCAGGGGACTTCAGGGACTTGCTTTCCTTTCTCCTTTTGGTAAGTATGGGCATCATGACCCCAAGGCACCCTAGTGATCTTTTTCTTTCGTATGGGGTTTATTGTCTTCGGTAAACACGGGTGACGCACCCCCGTGTTACCCTAGCTATCCTTCTCTACTTTCGATCCTCCTTTTTGTCAACCAATTTTTGTCTTTTCTTCAATTTCTTCACGTTTAGACCACAGTTAAATCTAGTTTGGCGCAGCATAGCCACATCTGGCTCTTTCGCCAATAAACTTTACATTCACTCATTCACTCGCCTCGGGGTGACGGTTCCCGTTCTTTCCTAAAGAAGGCAAGCCCCTGAGAGAATAGCATATAAAGCTCGAACCCACCGACTCGACGAAAACATCTCCAACCGTGATTTCGTGACCATTAAGTTACCGCGGCCACTGTCTAATCTGAGTTTGAACCATATGACCAGTTAAATTTGATATCGGAAATATTTTCTAGATGGAAGAAGAAAAAAAATTCACCTTTTTAAAATAAAATTTAAATCGAAACTTGAATTTCATTCGTTTTAATTCGACGATTCACTATAATTACTACTAATAACACGTAGCTGTGAAACCCACCCGCAATCAGCAGTTTGATCCTAAGAATTGACCTTGCTCTTCTCTGAAAATTTGTCTGCTCCGTTGGCCCTGCACAACAACATACTTTTCAACCTGCTTGAGTGGCCGAACGGATGAAGCAATGACTGATCATCATCTTCCCTTCCACTAATCTTAGAGATGATCTTTGGGGTGGCGTCGAAGACACGAGCGTTGAAATGTTGATATGATAATGACGTCAGTCCTATTGAAACCTTATGTGTCTCTTGGAGGAGAAGTAAACACAAATATTCCCCCAAAAGCTATCATTGCCAGCTCTCTCTTCTCTGAATACCAACGTTTGTCGAACTCATCTAGCGAAACGGCGACTATTAGGTTTACCGGGTTTATTTTTAAGCTGAAATAAGTTACTTTTTGCATG
The DNA here is from genome assembly GCA_019974015.1 of Nephila pilipes. NCBI lineage: Eukaryota > Metazoa > Arthropoda > Arachnida > Araneae > Nephilidae > Nephila > Nephila pilipes. The sequence goes on along the minus strand of BMAW01033804.1, from coordinate 291,253 downwards.
CAAAATATTTTGCCTCTTTGCTGAATATTTAAAATTTTAAACATAGTTTAAGTTATTCGGTAACTATTTCAAAAAGGAAAACAAGTTAAAAGTACTTCGTCGCATTTGCATCTTTTCATCGAATCGGTAAGTGATGTTATATTTAATTTTTATGCTAAGTTTTTAAATCTGATATTGATAAGTATTTATCGCAGATAATGTTTTACCTCCTTCGAATTCATGGTAATGGTTTCATAAATATTTTTTAGTAAAATCGATTTGGATTTGTAGCCATCCAACTGAATAACCTTCAGATTGCACATCGTGTTGTTCTATTTGGAAATATTAAATAGCGGAACAAAGACACTAACTTTAATATACATTAATATGTTTTTTTAACTTAGAAATATCAATGCAACAAAAAATGTTACATGAATGATTATATAATAGGTACCTGATACTCACTGAAAAGTTAGAGATTTTTTGAATACTTCATCAGCATTAAATAGTAGGTGATATATATATATATTATATTTCTGAGGTAAAAATGTTAACATATAAAGCAGTGATTTTGAAGCTTTGTTTGCGAAAAGGGATTTACGATTTAAACTACATATTTTTAAAAAAAGTTATGTTCTATTTTAATTGCTGATTTCGTTTGAGAAAAAAAAATTCCACCCATTATAAAGTTTTTCAACTATTTCATTTATTGATTTAACTCTAACTAACTAGTTTTCTTAGGGCATAAACAAGGCAACTTTGTAAGACTCTAATTCATTTTATATTCATATATTTCGAGACAATAGTGGTCTTAATGTTTCTACCGCCACAAGCAAACTAAAAAAAAAAAAAAAAAACAAATAAAAATTAAAAATTTTTTTATTTTAAAAATTTTTTTAAAAAAAAAAAAATAAAAAAAACCCATGCTAACCAGAAAAAAAAAATGAAGTACAATATAACAGTTAAAAGTAAGTGTATAATATATAAAGGAAAAAAGCTGAATGAAAAGTTTTGAAAAGAACTGATTTAATCACCCAAGGTTTGCATTTTTTGTAATTATTATTAAACTACCCAATTAAATATAAGAATTAAAGTAAACGATGAAATATCGAGATATAGACCTTAGTAAACTTTTCTGCTATTAAAATTAAAGCAAACGATAAGTTATTAAAATGAATATACTTAAGTTAAATATAATTAAAATTGAAGGAAACGATAAAATATGAAAAATACGCCAAAAGTGATCCAACAAAAACAATAGCCCCTTGAGTGTCTATTAAATCAAGACAATAACACTAATGCAGATTTACGTTAGTAAAATTGTTTCATTGAACAACAAAATTTACATTTTTAATGAGGTAACGACAATGAACATACAAACCAAAACTAGGAACTTCTATTTTCAAAGATAATTTAAATATATTTTAAAACAGTAAACAATAATATTAAAAACTAGTACAATAATATAAAGTCTGCAACTAAATTAAAACAACCCGTTTCGAAATTTCTTTTCTGTAAAATCGCGAATAGTTTTTTTTTTCAGATCTAATACTTACGTTATTCAATTCATGCTCAATGGTCAACCCATTGAGGCGATTTTGAGTAGACAAGGCTCTTAATTCATTATTTTTAATGAAGAAAAAGTTCTTTCACCAGTAGCAATAGTTACGGGCAGCGTTAGCAAAAATTTTTAAAGCAATGCTAAAATTTGGTTTCATTTTTAAGAGAACTCTGGAATTTTAGAATGTCGACACTCTATTCCCGTTGCATTCGAATAAGCTTGTTAAAACCGGTCTGCAGTGCATCTCAAAATACAGGAATACACAGAAGCATGTCAATCCATGTTTCATTTAGAATTTTACTTCTCATTTATTTTTTAGACCCACCATTTCCCTTATCTTCTCCAAGTAAATTTTTAACTTTCTGACTAAATATATTATTCCGAAATTAAATCTTTTTCTCTCTTATTTAACACTATATGCTTCGACAATTTTATTACTCTTATTTCTACCGATACTAGGCAAAATGACTGGTTTTTGAAAAAATGGTTAGTTGGATTTCCAGTCTATTATATTTAAAAAAAAAAAAAAATGATAAATTACTTCAGTGAGGTTAAATGTAATATATTGATTATAAATTCATTTATTAGTTAATTAAAACATTATATTCAATATCCTTCATAACTTAATTCTCATGTAATTCCAGACCCAGCACATAATACCATATATAATTTTTCTACTATACAGTATTTCAGTATTTTAGAAGACAGAATATTGCTTTCGTTTTGCCGTTTTCGGGGCCCGAAAAAAATTATAAAAATAAATTGAAACTATTGTAATAATAAGGTATTTCATCCTGAATTTAGTTTTCTTACCAAAGAATATAGTTTTGAATATTTCAGTATCCAAAAAAAAAAAAAAAAAAAACACCCTTTTCTTTCCAATATTTTCATCAAAATTTCACTCCAACACCCTTCAAAATTCAATCAATGACTGAAATTTTATAATGTACTGTCCCGTAATCAAGAATAATTCGTTATCATGAATTCTGTCACTATCACCCACATAGTATTTATTATAATTTATTACAACTATGCAAAACTTATACCACTACATAGAAAAATGCACCAGTCATTTTGACTGGTTTGGTATGAGTAAGATGATAAATCCATTTTTGTCGTATTAGGAAAAAGGCGTGACTAATAAGAAATATGTCTTATGCGTCTTGTTTTGAAAATGTGATAGAAAAAGTTTGCCAGCGGGAATATTCCATTTGAAGTTGTTTGTATCATTTTTGGCGACTTTGTCACCTGCGCCGTTGAAATGGAAAAGTACCGATCTTTATTATTTTTCACTTAAGAGTTTTAACTTACTGGTTCATTGAGTTGCCATGTCTGTTTTGACTTTTGTGCATTTAAAAAGGTACTTTTCCATTTTGCCGGCGCAAATCTCGCCAAGCAGACTTTATTGGCCACAACACACAATATACACATATTCCGTTTGGCGTCGGTTGTATCATTTTTGGCGACTTTATCGCTTGCACCGGTGAAATGGAAAAGTACCAAAATTTCCATTAGTTGTATAAATTAGGACAACACTTGACGAAAATACAAATGCATGACTAAATTAAATGTGATATCTTTAAAACTGGAACAAAAAATGTAACTTATAAAAACTTGGATACCACGATTAGTTGAATAATAAATCTTGGTGAAAATACAGTTTAGCCCAATCACTTGGCGCGATTTCAAAAATAGCCAAATATGGGGAAATCAAAAGGGTTGCCACGCCTAAAGTCACCACAGTCAAGAAAAACCAGGGTAGCCACATCTGGAGAATACCGCCAAATAATTCTTGTCGCCAAAGGTGGTTGGGCTAAACTGCATTCCAACCTAGATCTTCTGTTTTTGTAGCCCATGAAAATTTTTACTGCCCCCTATTATGCTAAGAGAAAGTTATTTAAGTTACTGCTCATTTTCACATTTCAAAATATTTGAAAATTTTAAGCATGGGAGTGAGATGCCAAGACCAAGAAGTTTACGAACCACTGCTTTAAGCGTTTAAAATTGTTGCACCTTAAGGCCAAATTGTAGCTTGCTCTTTAAACAACGTACACATTATTTCAAGCTTTTATTTACCTTTTTATGTCATACGTATATATGTAAAAAATATGCCTTTACAGTTCAAAATTCGGACTCGTATTTTAACCCGCTTCCTATCATCCGATCGATCCGAAAATTTCGCACGAGTATAACTCTAATGACGGTACAATAAATGCTATGTTATGCTCAATCAGCAACGGGTGTCTTGCACTTAACAGAATTCAACTGAGTTGAAATATTACACACATGTATTGCAAAAATAATTTTTTTTTTTTTTTTTTTTTGGACATATGTTTTGGTACTTCTCTGTTATAGCAGTACCCATCAAATTACAATCACGCCACGTCGTCGCCAAACTCGTGAAGCCTATATTTCAATACAACCGACTTGGCGATATTTCTTAATCGCTCGGCAATCCATCATCGGGGGCCACTATAACAGAGTAGTATCTATATTTTTTAATTCTTTAGTCTGGAAATTTAAGTACAACAAAATTTTTAAATCAAACTTTTATTTAAAAGTTTAAAATAATATTTTTAAATGTAAAATAACATACATTTTTTTTCTTCTAAAAACTTGAAAACTTTATAAATAATACTAATATATTATAAAGCATCGAGTATAAGTAGTTACAGTACTTACTTTATCGGTCATCACCTAGGTATCTTAGTCAAGCATTCGAAGCTTTTATAAATTCTGTTATTTTACATTAAAAAAATACTTTTGTTAGACCTTTTAGCCTATCTTTAAATACAAGCTTGATTTGAAGATATTTTTTACTTATATTTTTTAGACAGACATGTTGCATTAGAAGTATTACCTTATCTCCTCTTTATATTTTTGTGCTTTGTTTTTCTGAAAAACGATCAGATAAAGCTATATATTATGGCGTAAAAATACACATACTTTTCTTGGCATATATCGAAAGTAATGTATAAATAATATCTAATATCTTAAATGATACTAATAAAAGGAGTGCATTTAATAAAACATATTAAAAGGAATTAACATCATTAAAAGAAAAGGCAGAATCTAACTGGTTGTCAATTAAAGTAAAAATAACGTTTTTATTTATTTTTTTTCTCGTCTAAATTAACGGATCCCACTCGAAATGATTCCATATTTCCTCAAAGAAACTATGGCCCCTATCTGTGGTGATTACATAAAGTTTATTGTATTTCAATCAATGTAACAAAATAGAATTTCATTACTGTACATCAGGGGAGTGAAATTCATTTCTAGCCGCGGGCCAATTTAAACAAATAAAAGTCTTGCGGGGTTAGTTTTTTTCTCTCCTTATCTTCATATGCTATTAGTAATTAAGTGAACTGCTAATAGTGATTAGGAGGAGGGTCGTTCAATAAGTCCTTAAAAATTCCAAGAAATGGCGTTCGTAGCATCGAAACAGGTTTATTTTCAGCAAGCATCATGACTCTTTAGACAGCCGTCTGAGTAACTCGTATTCGTAATCATGACGCCTTTCGCATCTCAAAACATCGTCATAGTTTTTCCGGCCGATGATATCATCCTTGTCTTTTTTTGGGGAAGATTCCTCTGAAGCAACCCAACGTTTCGATTGTTTATTATTTTCCGGAGCGTAATGATGAATCCATTTATCATCGATGGTGACAACTCGACGCTACAGGAATCAAATCGTGATTGGGCAGCATATGAATACCAAATCAAAACTAACTTATGAATCAATGTTAAACTTGTTTCCGCTCCGATGGCAGGACACAACGGAAACAATTTACCTTAATGACGTCATCTGTCTTCAAATACAAGTACTTTTTGAACCACCCTCGTATCATAGTACTTATGTTCTTCATAGCGAGGTATTATGTAATGTAACTTGGGTACATTAATATGACATTTTTGCATATCAAGTGTATTCTTTTATCTTTTATGTGAGAACAAAAATGCAATGGTATCTCGGAACGTACAATATTCATTAGCTGCCTTTTGTTTAGTTTTACTGCCATCTAGTATTGATACAGATATACTGAATGTAAGAGCCTAAAATACATAGATGAGTAATTGTTCACACAAAATAATAATTCAAGTTAAATAAATTTATTTTTCTTGCTCGCCAACTGATCGTTTTTCATTAACGTCGTTCTGAGAAGCAACACGGACGTCGTCATTTTGAACCTTGGTCTAGTGACGAAGACGGCATCAGAACTGGCACCTCTCTCTCCTAACTTCCACACCACGCCAAAGGGAGGACCGACCGCAATTCTGCGACCATGACCATTAAGCTACCTCCGCGGCACATTTTTTGCCCTCTAAAAGCGGAATATTTAATGTTAGGTACACGCCAGGAAAGACAGTAAAAGACTAATGGCGTGATAGACATTACTTTACAACCAACTAATAAAATATTCCTTGCTATTGATGGGAGAAATGCTGCATCGATTCAACATGGTTCATTGACGAATGTCGTTACCAGTAATCATGAAAAACGAAACCAGTAATCGTGAATAAAAACGAAATTTCAAAAACTAAACTACGGTATTTTTAGTAAATGTTTTTCGGATGCCATTATGTTGCCGCGAAGTTATTCTCTGTGGCTTGCGACATGCTGGCAGTAAACTAATTTGCGATTATCTATAGAATTTAAGTTTTGTTGAGATAAAAAGAGAGAATTTTCAAGAACGGGAGCATATTTTCCTCGGTAACTGTTGGCACCACACAGATAATCCTGTCATTGATAAGACCACCGCCAAATATTTTGGTACGATCCATCTAAATAACTTCGTGATAACATATCCCTCACGAAATCCCGAATATGTGCAGGGATAGCATTCTTTACAAAATGTATCTAAGCGCTTCAAAACAAAATCTAAATGTGTAATTATATTTTAACATTCTCCACAGAGCATTGCACCACATAAACAATGGAAGCTTCTGTGATCCTTTTAGAAGATTTCGGGACAATTTTTTCTTCTATGTAAATTCGAATTTTTTTTCCTTGCTACAGTGGATTTTTTTTTCTTTTTCGAATAAATATCTAGGTATTTTTTTCCTTTATGAATACTGACTGTGCGGTCTTTCATAACCATCGTCGAATTTTCTTTGATTCCTCAGTTTTAAACCGATCTGACTTAGTGGGGGAAACTCCCCACCATAACTTATTTGCTTTTTTAAAACATACTGGTTTTTTACACCACATTTGAAATTTTAACTTTTAACTTTTTATATTACCTTGAATGATTCGTATTTTTAAAATCATATTATTTTAACAATTGTTTGGCGCAGCATAACCTGCTTTGGCTCTTGCACCATAAAACCCCACAGTCACTCACTCTTTTATGAATACAATTTTAGTTTTCTTCAAATTTTTGTTTTTTCTAAAATTTTTCTGAGACTGAAAGTATGACTTTTATTCTATATATTTCATTGCTTAATAAGAGAAGTTCAATTTAACTTTATGCTAAACTCATTTGCATTTTTGAAGAAATGTTTTCCATATTTTCTTCTTTTTCATTGATTTTTTTTTTAAAACTTACTATTGTTATGAGTGTTTTTCCAGCTCAAAATTTGTTCTCTAATCCTAACTTCCGATCGAGCTGAAATTCTGCATACAACTTCGATAACAAGACAATAATATGGTATGCTACGTACTTGGGGCGGCCTTGTAGTTTAGAACACATCCGAGTTTAAATTTTTCACGCATGAATTGCTTCTGTAATTGTTTTTTTTTTCTGTTTTAAACTGCCAAACAAAAAATAATTAAATACGATATAAAAACCAACAAAACCTTTATTTAATGATGGACCAAAAGCCTTAAAAGTAATTTTAAAAAAATGTAAAATATTGTACTATTTTTAAAAACTTGAGGCTTTTCTACTTTTAATCCCGTACGAAAATAAAAAGCTATGATACAGGGTTTCATGTTAAAACAGCGTAAGTAAATGAGTCTTAGACTTCTTTTTTAATTTATATATTGTTTATAAATAATAAAAATGATACGCTGTTTCCAAATTTTATTCAGCCCCCAAAAGTTTCTGGAAATTAGAGTTTCTGTGTATTACAGTTTTTATTGATTCTTGAAAAGTCCCGATTGTGTGACTTGCTAGGTTTTTGAAATGATCGATTCATATATACCTTAGAAATAGATCTAATTCATTAATTTTTTTTCTGACGGAGTAACTGCTCTAACATCAGTGTTGTCTGTAGAAATATTTATCATTTCTTCAGAGCAGATAAGGGAAAATCAATCTCGGGGTTCTGGATTTTTGAGAATTTAATTTGACGTCACTATAGGAGGGGGTGATAAGAGAGAGTCGCAGTTTGTGTTATACAACAAATATTCCAGTCATGCGGCACTTGTTTCTTGCTATAAACAAAACAAGGTAGTTATTTCGCTGAATAAGAGGAGTACGTTTCTTCATCGGCCGGCGGAAGATAGAAAAGTCTGCCATTGAAGCTCGTGCTCGGGGATGCTGGTCCAGCCGTTTTTGCTAAAAATGCGCCGTATAGAAGGGCTGATAATTGTTAAATATATTGTGGTTTAAAGTCTTCTTGCTTTGAAATGATGTGGGTGGCCGCGGTAGCCTCGTGGTTGGTGAACTAACGGCCGCCGTTGTTTCCATCTTGGGGGCGAGCTTTATGCAACTGAAGACCCACCGTGTGGAGCGGCTGATTTACGTTAAATCTGTCGAGGCTCCTACTCCTCTCTTTTGCTCGGCGTCGAAGTTTGGAGAGGAAAGGGGGGTTGACACATCATATGTCATCCTCGTCCCTTCACCGAGTTTGAAAATTACGAGTATGTCACCAATAGCCCTCGTGTTGCTTTCGATTGCAACGTTAATAATCAATCAATCAATTTATCCTTCTGAAGACCTTCGTATAGTAAATGCATTAAATCAGCTTAAAGTCTCCACGTTGTTTTGACATGGATTGAGAAGTGGGCTATTGGCGACGAAACTAGCAATTTTTAATCTCTGTCAAGTAGCGCCCTCTGAAATGATTTTTATCTCTGTCCCCATGCCCTCTGGAGGATTTGAAGCCTCAGCAGCTTTAACTTGCATCAGCTCCGATACACAGTGGGCTTTTGCGATATCGGGACTTGAACCCACAACTCGACAGAAATTTAAAGCCGCAAGTTAATGACCATGACTTTTAGGATCGTGATCATTAACTTGCATGGTCATTCCACAGCACATGGCTACCGTGAGGTATGTAGTGGGGAATGCACGGAATATATGCCAGAAAATCGTTAGGAATTATACTCGCCATACGCTATTCAAAAAAAGAAATATATTGTCAAAAGTGTTGGTCGCATAGAAATAGCAACAGAAGCATTAAAAATTAGTACATGTTATCTTAAAATGATATCACCGATAGATTAATGTAGGAAACGTACAAGATGTAGTACATTTTATTTAAAAAAATTAATTTTTTGTTATTTTTCTTAAAAATAAATGAGATTATTTTTCTGCGGTAAATATGGAGAGAAAAGTAAAACTAATTTACAGCGGCTCAAAAATATATAGGATTAAAACAAACTTTCAAGTATTTTTTTAAAAAGAAAAATCAATTGTTTCATTTTAACAAAATGTTTATAATGCCTATCGTATCTGATGACTAAAAAAATTATAGCTCTAAATTAACTAAAAACATTAACAAATAATTATAAAATTATTCATCTCTGGTGTACAACCGAAAAATGATGATCAATAAAATTCTGAGGCATTGCGGAAATAAATGCCATAAATAGAGAATTCTAGAGAATTCGTGTCTGTGGTAACCTAGTGGTCGTGGACTCGAATTCGTGACCTGCGGTTTTCTCCGGGTCGTGTGTTCGGCCCCTGATTACACCTCAAGACCCGCCACATAGCCGGGGTTGATGCACGTTAAATCTATCGAGACTTAAAGTCCTCCCGTTGACGTGGTGTGGTAATTTGGAGGAAGCGGTGCCAGCTCAGGAGTCTTCCTCGTCACTTGACCGAGATCCAAAACTACAAGGTCCGTCGCCAATATCTCTCATTTTTCTTTTCAGTGCGAAGTTAATAAAAAAAAATCATAAATAATCAATTCTAGCAGATTATTTGCATAAACAGATTTCTAACCTCATATGAAGTTCAGAGTTTGGTATTTAAGAGCTACATGAAACTATGGGTCGAAAACCTTTCGAAATTTCTATTGATATTATAACACTTATAATTAATCAATGTAATCATAGAAAGACAGATAGCCAGTTGATTTACTTACATTTAATATTTTATAACATTATTTCAATTTATAAAAAGTCAAATTTAGTTGAAAACAAGCTGTGATGAATCACTTCTACCCGATTCTTGTGCCGTAACTCAGTCAAATACAACCAACTCGAAAATCAATAATCTCCACAAGGACACGCTAGTCGACACTACTATTTATTTGTCAGATTTATAATATAATGTCTAAGGGATAGTTGTTCTATTTGATGACCCCTTGGATTTATTCACTTAATCAGCTAATACCGAACTAATACTCTCTTACCCAAACCTCTCCAGTTGAGGCTGACTTGATTTCTCGAATCCTCTGCGACCTCTATTGAGCGTAACAACTCTTGATATCATTTATCGCTTGTATACGCTCAGCGCTAGTCCCACTCGGCCTTTATCCTCTAAATTTCCCTTTGCTTATATACCGTCCTATCTAGCTCATTTCACTTTATTTCTACCTGCCTCTAATTAACATAATCACGTTTCATTTTGGTTGGGAAGAAATTGTTTATTTTGCGCAATCAATCTCAATTAAAATCCCCAAGGTTAGTGAAGAGAAAATCACGAATAGCCCAACGTCACAAATCTACTTGCAATGTGTCCAATGTTTTTCACTGAACGTAAAGAGCGGTGGTATATTAGGAATATTGTTATCAATCCTAAAAACAGGGATATGAAATTGGCTTTGGAAGCTCGCCGCGCATTTAATAAATCGGCCGATACGGGAATGGCGAAAACATTTTAGGAAAGTACAACTTTCACGGGCGAATAGCTAGAAGAAACTCCTCAATCATTACTAGAGCAAAGGAAAGACATTTTTGCATAAAAATCTCTATTCGAAAGTCTCCAGAATTTTGGCCGGGCACCCTGCCCCTGGGGATTATATCAGGGGATCTCAGGGACTTGCCTTCTTCAGGTAAGTAAGGGCTTCACGAACCCGAGGTACCCTAGTGATCTTTTTCTTTCCCATGGGGTTTACTGTCTTTGGTAAACACGGGTGACGCACTCCCGGGATACCCTAGCGATCCTTCTCTATTTTCGACCCTCCTTCTTGTCAATCACTTATCTTTTTTTCAACTTCACGTCTAGACCACAGTTTAATCTTGTTTGGCGCAGCATAGCCATATCTGGCTCTTGCGCCAATAAACCTTACATTCACTCACTCACTCACTCCAGAATTTTGGAAATCGGTTATACTCGTAGATGAGAGCAAGCGCAATATTTTTGGAAGTTAGGAAAAGCAAATAATATGGTGTTGAAAGCCTGAGTAGGAACGTAAAATTAAAAATCTTACCCCTTCTGTGAAACATTTTGGAACTAGCCAGATGCTCTAGGGCTAGATCAGTGCGGTCGGTGATGAAAATCTTCATTTAATTGATGGGAAAACGTACAAATTTGCTTATTTAAGCGCTATGAAACAAAGTATTCATAAGTAAGCATATTATTAAACTTTTATCAGGATAATGACCCAAAATATAATGCTCATATTTGCAGACTTCAGTTAACAGTACTCATGTAATCAAAACCCCTTATTAGAGTCCAGATTTCGAGTACATTTTGGGATCATTTGGAAAATAAAATCCCCTCGCTTAAAATTTCGAACAAAAATGAACTTGGAAAAAGACTCGTATTAGAATGGGAAACAAAATAAAAGGAAATTTTTGTGAGTATCTCGAGAAAACCATGCCTAAAAGACCAGATGAACATAAAACGTAAAAGAGGACAAATACATTATTAAGGAATTATACAGTTTTCATAAAAAGTTATGTTTTGCGAGTCTCTATACCTTTTGGATAATTGCTTTTAGTTAATACAGCCGAGGAGAATAAATTCATAACTATTTAGGAATATTTTAACTTAATTTCGAGCTTTACAAAATATTATTTCATCATCAGATACTACATTTAAGAAGAAAAACATTTTTTTTTAAAAAAAAGTGAAACAACTAATTTTTCTATTGAAAATTTATTCTAACCCAATGCGGTGGCCGCGATAGCCGAGTGGTTGTGGCAGCGGACTCTCGGCCGGCAGTTTCCATCGTGTCATAGGTTCGATCCTTGGCCGTTAAGACCTACCGTGTAGCCGGAGCTGATGCACGTTAAATCTGTCGGGGCCCAAAAGTCCTCCTGATGGCGTGGTGTGGAAGTTCAGAGAGGGGGGTCCAGCTCAGGTGTCGTCCTCGTCACTTGACAGTGGTTCAAAATTACGAGGTCAGTCACCCATAGCCCTCGTGTTGCTTCTAGTGCGACGTTAATAAAAGACTAAACTAAACTCAAAAATTGCCAAACTTGGCGATTATTTTGGCTGACCGTTAAGTCCATGAAGCTGACCAGGGTAGCCACATTTGGCAAAATACTGCCAAATAATTCCTGTCGCCAAGGGTGGTTGGGATAACTGAATTCCAACCATTTAATTTACCGGATGAATTAAGAAACAAGCCAATGCTTCTACTATGTCATTTGTCTTGCAATGGCAAATTTGGTAGAACGTCGGCGTAGAATCTTCATGCCTTCGGATCGAATCTCGTCGAAGCATAATTTTTTTTATTTGATTATCAATAATTAATTTTAGTTGAATATGGGAGAAAAAAATTTCACTTATATAAGATATTTAGCAGGATATAAATTTAGGAATAAATACCATCAGTAACGAAGCGTATAGATCGCTGGAAAAAAATTTCTTTTGCCACTTAATATTGTGATTCTGTCACATGTATATACATATTTATATTAATTGTAATTCTTTAATAAAAAGTAACTAAAATAAAAAATTTCTTTGTTGACCTAAGTAGGAATTAATTTTTTTTTCTTCATATTACTTGCTTATGTTTTGTTTCAAATGAATTGTTTAAATCTTACTTTTGGATTTCTGTAGAATAAAGGTATTGAATCATTCTTCAATCAACAAGCTGAAATAATGGCTTCAAATAAATTTGGCTTACACTCAGATATTCTTTATAATTATGAAAACATCCTCATTTATCCTCATTATGTAAATTATTTAGACCACTCAAGGATATATATACATGTGTGTGTATGTATGTATATCCTTGAGTAGTTAAGACAAGTTTTGGAAACTGTGATTAGGGACAAATATTGTATCATCTTGAAATCATAATCAAGTAGCACGTAGCATATAACCTTAACCTCCTTTCCCCCGGCGATGTCATCTAAACGAATTCGAGATTTGATCATCCAACATCTATTTTTAGAATATATTTATAAAGTTAATGTTTTTTGAATGAGACAAAAGCTACGTTCTCTAAAAATATAATTGACAAATCGATGTCCTTAGTGATGCAAGGTTCAAAAATCAAAGCCCGGTGGATCCCAAGACTATTATCATGTCTTCACTTTCTCTCATCTGCCGACACTGTTTGTGAATTCCGCGAGCCGATCTATTTATAGACTTGCCAGCACAGAGTTCATTCTTGAAAAAGAAATCAATATTTTTCAAATTTTATCTTTCGTCAACAGGATTTTAAAGTCTTGGTTCAGAAATAAAAAGATAAGACTTATCACTCAGAGTTTGTAGGGTTCAAATAAATGCTTCTTTTTAAATTTTGATTTATAACTCGTTGATTCAGATACATTGATGTCCAAAAGTTATGTAGCAAAAGCAGCCCCAATGTCGTATGCATGACAGAGGGGAACACGCGATAACTATCCAAATCTAAAAACATAAATGTACAGTTCATATTGTAAAATGTGAAAGCATTTAGATCTGTGGTTTCCAGTATTTTTTAGTCCGCCTACCCCTTAGCTGGCTCTGTTCCCCCAACTAAAAATCCTCCTGCCCTCCCTACAGTAGGCGCGGTAGCCAAGTGTTTATAGTCGAGGCCGGAGGTGTCTTCGTCGAGTCGAGGGTTCAAGTCCTGATGCCACAAAAGACTCGCCGAACAGCGGGACTAAAGGCACATTAAATCTAGTCCAGGCTCCAAACCTTACGTTGGTATGATGTGGAAGTAAGGAGAGGGAAGTGCCAGCTCAGGTCTCATTATTGGCACCTGAGTTGACCAAGTTCAAAATTATGAGGTCCATCGCCAATAAAACTTATGTTGCTTCTCAGAGCAAAGTAAATAAACAATCACCCTTCCGTACACATAATATGTTTCACCCCTAACGTATTCCGGAAACTTTTCCAAAAAGGGGTGTTTTGAATTTAATTAAAGGATCTATTTTTTCAACATACAGTTCGCTTACTTTTGAAGAGAGAAAAAACAAATTATTATAAATATTGGAAAAAATTAAAATTAATGCGACATTTGGGATTGTAGTGAGCCGCAAAATTTTGAAAAGCTACACACGCAAAATGATAAATACGTTCTCAAATTCGAAATTGCATTTAGTTTGATTCTATATATTTTTTCTTCATGTTAGTATGGGGGGGGAATGCCTGTTCAACTACCTGTGTGCTAGCAAACGGCAACAAATAGGTTGAAGCGTTTTTCAAGTATTCGTTGTATTCGTCATCGCAACGAGCCCCAAAACTTTCTAGGTTCACCATTCTGCCATTAAAGAGGTTCTTCAGAGTGGCACCAGTTGCGATTTTCAGTAATTTCTCCTTTTTGAGAAATCGACAATGTTTAAATGGATAATATTCAACATATAGATAATCTCCGTCAAAGACTTTCGCATTGACCCCCCCTTTTTTGTTCCTAACTTCCCATTCAAAGTCGTAATAATAAGTTTACTACTCTAAAGCAATAAATGAGCCAAATCTGGGGTCATCGATTTGGGTCAACTACATTCATGAACACTTGACTCTGCTACACAGTTGAATCCTCTTTGTGAAGTATTATGACCTATGACATTGATATGTATGGTAATTTAGGGTCCAGCCGCTTGACATCCGACATCTGCGTGTACGTGAGTTAAACTTGATATTGGCCGATAAGAGCGAATGGTGTTGAGGGACAAAAACGGAGTTTGTCTATCATTGGATAGTCCATTCAAAAATGAAAATAAATCAAAGGGAGGGGGCGTGAAACAACCCTATCTGAGGATTTAAAAGAGAAAAAGAGAAGAGGGGAGGATCCTGACGGAGAGCGAAAGAGGCTGTCCCGCAAGAAGTTAGAGGCTATTTCCTGCTCTTGCGATTTTAGGATCTGCATTTGATATTAAGCTAATTGTGGTTTTAATTTAGCTATATTTGTTTGTGGCTTTGTGCGAATAGAAACCAGGCGAAAACGCCTTCTAACTAGAATATAATTCATAGAATTGTAAAATAAAGAAGTATTTTCACTTAAGCTGTGTGGTCCCTTCACGCTACTGATTAATTCCACACATTCTGAGGTCACTACGTTACAATATCTTAATAAAAAACCTCTACTTACTTTTAAAATCCTATTAAATATTTTAACAATATTTTGCTTTTGTTTTAGCAGTGTGTTCACCATAACCGTTTTTTCTCCGTATTCTCCTTAATGACCTTGGTGTACGCGTACCACCGGATGAGAACAGATAATTCAAATGATCAAATTAAGGACATTTGAATGGGATGTAATGATCGTTGAAGCTATTGCGATTTCTGTTCATTTCCTGTATCAGCAGCTTGAAAACTCTATTCCCTAATTTCTCGGAAATCCAAATTAATTCAAACAATCAAAATGCTTATCTATGTTCTGATTCTCAGACCTATCTTTACATATCCCTGCCCTGCCCGGACCTTTGCATCAAAAACAAATATAAATATTATTAAAAAATCTCAAAATTTTATCAAAATACCGGCTCAAGATGGTAAATGAGAAATGTTGAACTGCGAGCCGCTTTAAAATACCCCTCTATAAACAATTCATTACGAAATTTTTTAAAAAAATCTTTCATAATATTGATATATAAGATAATAAATCTCTTAATAAAATTAGAAAATACACTCCAAATCATCATATCAGAAGACCAAGAAATATCTTGCTTGGTTAACACTCACCCAACTTCACAGCTGACCAATTCAGAATTCAGCCTCTTCCTCATCTGTTATGAACTCCTAAAGCAACTCACAGGACCGAAGGCTCGAAAGCGCTTCGAGCTTAACCGTAAGCCTAACAAACAAGCACGGTGAGTCCCCCTCTGGACTCCCTGTAACTCCCTCCTGTCTCTTGATACTGCTGCCAGACAGAAAAGACTTAGTATTTGAATCCTCTCTTCTCCTTAAATTTTCTGAAGCATTTGCATTATTTTTAATGGTTATATAAATAAATCCCACTATTTTTTTCTAACAACTGGGCAGAGGTAGAAACCAACGAAAAGCTAATTCACAAAGCCCATTCTGACAGGAGGTCAGAGCCCAACCCAAAAAGAAATCCAGCAAACTTCGTCCCATTCCATGTATTGTCTCTCTGTACGTATGGCATGAACTCTCTCTGAAATTGAACCACCTCTTAGGTTTAGAAAGCGCCTGATACTCTAGTTTTTGAGTTCATTTACGAGGGATATCCAGATACTAAGATGAATAGTAATGGTCAGAGATATCCACATACCAGATACTGATGTTCAAAGAGAGAATTATTTTAAAACAAAATTGACTGCACAGCATTCAAGATCAAAATCTTAATATTTTTGTGGTGTTTTCGTACATATTTAAACCATCCGTTACGATTCGGTAGATTAGTGGTCATGATAGCGGACTCACGGCCGGCTTTCGTCGAGTCGTGGATTCGAGCCCTGATGCCACTAAAGACCCACCGTGTATCTAGGACCTGTTGAGGCTCAAAGTCCTCCTTGTGGCTTGGTGTGAAAGTTAGGAGAGGGTGGGGTGCCAGCTCAGGTATCTTCATCGTCACTCGACCCAGGTTCAAAATGATGAGATCCGTGGCCAATAACCCTCGCGTTGCATCTGTTGTTGCTTATCCCCCTTGGTTGGACAAACTAAACCAAGTCCAGGAGTTAAAGTTAAATCAAAAACTACAACCCCCCCTCATTCAACAGCTGTCACACAGAGGCAAAGTTGCTTCTAATGTGACGTTAAATAAAACCAACAACTCCATTCTGATTTAAAGTTCAAAGTAATATTTCCATAATTTTTTTTTTACTCGTATTTAAATATAATAGAATCTGAATTCAGGTTTCTTAAAAATTGAGTTTTGCATGGCATTTTTTTTTTTCTAAAAAACACACCCCACACTTTTTACTTGTAGATTAATGAGTATTAAAATAATCTAAAATCAATATTTATGTACGTTTTATTATACAATAAAAATATATGTTAAACTTTTTCTGGATTTCAAACAAGATGTGAAGCGTAAAAAGCATTTAGAAAATAAAAAAAAAATCATTTTAAGAAGAGTAACACATCGGCTGATAAGTTCCCAGTCTGATTCATAGATGCCCCCCTCCTACTCCCAATTACAGAATTAATATTTTTTTAGTAAGTACTAACCTTCAAAAGGTAGTTGTAAACATTTTATGATTCAAAAGTTACAGTGGTTATAGCAAAAAAAACTTTTTTTTATTTTTAAAATAATGGGGGAAATAGAATTTCGTGTGTTGATAAAACATTACTTTTTGATGGGAAAAAACATCATTGAAACGGAAACATTTCTTGATAAGTGTTATCCGGACCTTGCACCAGGAAAATCGACCATTATTGACTGGTTTAATGAATTTAAACGTGGTCGTACGAACATCGATGATGCGCCACTCTTTGGTCACCCAAAAGAGGTGGTGATACCGGAAAACATAAAAAAAAGTTCACAAAATCGTTTTGACAAACCGTAAAGTGAAATTACAAGAGAAAGTTGATATTCTTAATTTATCAAAGGAACGTGTAGGCTTTATTTTGCAGGAACATTTGTATATGAGAAAGTTGTTTTCGAAGTGGGTGCAGCGTAGGCTAACAGTAGATCAAAAAACAACAATGGGTCGATGATTTCGAGAGCTGTTTTAAGCTGTTTCTGCAAAATAAAAAAGTCTTTATGCGTCGATACGTAACGATGGATGAAACTTGGATCCACCATTATACGCCAAAGTCAAATCGGCAGTCAGCTGAGAGGACAGCAGCCGGTGAACCTCGCCCAAAACGGCTGAAAGCGCAACAGAGGGCTGGAAAAATTATGACGGCTGTATTTTGGGTTGCGTACGGTATTTTGTTTATCGATTACCTTGAAATAGACAAAACTGTCAATAGCGATTCCTACATGGCTCAACCAGATCGTTTAAACGACGAAATTTCGAAGAAACTGCACCATATGCAAAGAAAGTGATCTTTCACGAAGACAATGCACCGTATTCCAAGTTTTAAGCTACGATGGCAAAATTGCTCGAATCACACTCTCCGAATTGCTTCTGCACCCATCCTATTCAGAGTTGGCCCCCAGCGACTATTACCTGTTCGCAGACCTAAAAATAAAATGCTCTCCGGAAAGAGATTTGGTTCGAATGAGGAGGTGATCGCCGAACCAAATGCCTATTTTGAAGCCAAAAATAAATCGTTCTTCAAGAAAGGTATCGAAATGTTAGAGAAGCGCTGGAATAATTGTATCGCTCTTGAGGTAGAGTATGATGATGAATAAAACTGAATTTGACTGAAAAAGTTGTGTTTTCTTCATTAGACAGGGAACTTATCGACCGATGTGTTAGATCACCGCTTAAGTTATTTTTTCAGTCACAAAAACGTTTCCGGTAAATACATTTTTTTGTCTCCCGGACTCCTTTAACATATCAGTATATACGAATTTTTTTTGTCCTTATTCTTAAGAATCTTGTTTACCTTTTCAATTATTGATCACTTCCTCTCCTCTTCCCCATTTATTTCCTCATTTCCTGTTAAAGTATCAATGTATTTCAATAAGTGTCTGAAGAATAACAAGTAAATGAAGCTGTTTATTAGAGCATTCTGTCAGTCATTGCCAAGGTCGAGACTCTTAAAATACAAGAAATAAGGCGGAATGAAAAATAAACAACTGACACGCCACTTTACAGAGCCACTTTGCATTTTAATAAGATGTTACGTGATAAAAGAGGAAAAAGAAAACACAGATTGAATCAGAGTGAACTGCGTATTGAAAGGATTTCAAGTTCATTATAAGGATTGCAGAAGTAACAGAGCGTCTATTTGGCCCCTTTCTCGAAGAAGCTACTCACTTCCCACATTTTCAGATAAAAAAAACTTGTTTTTATTCCTTGCAATAAAAAGCAATAATCTAGCTTTGAGAAGTAAAGTAGGGGACTCCAAGAGATTAACATTTCGCTCTGATATTCGTGGTAGTGTGTTGAAGCCTCAGTCTTGTCCAAACTTCTAAATATGACCTTTGTTGGTTGAGTCGAGACATACGCACATATATTGGGGTCCTCCATGGGGTGCACTACGCAAGCTGCGACTTGTTCATGATCTGGTCAAACAGTTATTAGGTACCAAAACCTTCTTTAATGCGGGCTGATCTTAAACAAAATACATTTAGAGCTTTTTGCTGAAGCATACGTTTGAGGATTTTTAGTTTTAGTCAAACATTTCAGCCCGTTCTTGCGAATATTTCCTAGGGGAAGTGGTAAATGATCCTCATTGGTCTCTAAATTAACTTTAGGTCCAAAATGCTGCCTTAGATTTCTTTTAACGCCCACTGATTGGCGATACCAACCTTTTCTAACGTTTCTATCCTGGAGAAAAAAGTTGCTTTTTTCTATATGAGGCTTTTTATAACCAGTATGGCTTGTATTTAATCTAGTTTTAATTCACGCAGGATTCCGGTATGGAACAAAAAAGTAATGTTATCTAGAAGAAAAATGTTCAGTTCTGTAGTTATACATACTTTTTAAAAACTAAGAATAATTTTTTTAAAAAGAAACTTTTAAGAAATTTTATAAAATTTTAAGAAAAAAAAATCAAATTAAAATTCATATGAAATTTTTCCTGGTAATAATTGGTCAAAACATGAGGGGATGTAAGTCATAAAGAAACTTACGATGAACATGTGTGTGAATTTTAAAACTAATATAATTGATAGTTTTCAAGAAATTATACGCACGAGACAGATTTTTGTTTGCTTTGAGAAAAATGAAGTGAAGAGCTGAGAAACAATAATGAAAACGAGTTAAAAAAGGTTCAGTTTTTATTCTTGATAACTCGGGAAGTTTAGGTGTGGCCGAGGTAGCCTAGTGGTCACGGTCGCGGACTCGCGACCTGCGCTTTTCGTAGAGTCGAACCCTGAGGCCATTAAAGAGCCGCCGTGTTGCAGGGGCCGATGCACGTTAAATCAGTCGAGGCACGAAGTCCTCCCGTTGGCGTGGTGTGGAAGTTAGAAGAGGGGGTGCCCCCTCAACTGTCGTCCTCATTACTTGATCGAGGTTCAAAATGATGAAGATCCGTCGCCAATAGCCCTCGTGTTACTTCCAGAGCGAAGTTAATAAAACAAATCACTGGAAGTTTTGGTAGTATCGTTAAACTTTTGGTACCAATATGTTCTGAAAAGAGAAGAAGTTTCAATATTTCTTTTCTTTCAAATAAACGAAACTTTTGAAGTTTAAAGGTTCCAAGACTCATTAATAATGAAATAATTCCCCTGTTGCTTTGGCTAACATTCAGGTTATGAGCAATCAAAGTGCTGAAGTAGTGTTGTTTCTACTTTTCCAAAGGATATTTCAGAAGCATAAACAGTGGATAAGATACTCATCTGCCTATCTGATGAAGATTTCATCTCTCTCTTTCGTTGCTTATGCAAGGAACTGGATCTCAGAGAAATGATTTCGGTTTCAAGTAGATTGCATTTCAGATAAACACATTTCAAGTAGATTGACAATGGGAAACACGATTCAGAAAACTGGCGCGTGATTTCTGAGCCTCTCGGACACAAGGCGCAGTTGGAAGACTTTTGAAAGGAGATACAGGAACTAAAAATGATATGAATTCGTGGTATGACGAAAGCTTGTCTTGATTCTACATGATTGTTTGGAAAGTGGCGCAACAATTTTGATTAGATAATTATCTAATAGACCGATAGAATTTCTCTGCTTCGTGTTTTGCAATGAACTCGAACCTCATCTAAATTGTTTAAATGTTAAGCGGAACAGTAACATAAACAAATAGCTTTATTAAAAAAACAAGGTTAAACTCTAATCGAATGATTTATTAAATCGATTCCATATAAGCGAGTTATCCTTTCTGAAATGTCTTCTTATTGTCGAGGATATGTAATCAAATGGAGGATATATCCAAAATATTTGCAAAACTAAAATAAAATTAATAATTGTTTCTCTTTTATTAATATTTTTTTTGATGGTTCATATAATTTTAAATAAACTTTTCTTTCAATTGGGAAAAAAAAGATTTATTTAATTAAATTTCTTGGAAAAAAAGTGTTTTAATAAATCGTACATATGTATAATTTGTTTTAATTTTCATCGTTCTACTACAAACTCACAAACCATTTTTCTAAGGGGCTTAACTTTTTTAGGTATGCTCCGAGGCACCCTAGTGATCTTTTTCTTTCCCTGTCTTGGGTGGCTGCAGTAGCCATGGTCCCGGCCGTTGTTGTTTTCGTCCAATCGTCGGTTCGAGCTCTTATGCCACTAAATATCCGTTGTGTAGCTCGGATGAAGCATGTTAAATCAGTCGAGGTTCTCTCTTTTGCGTGGTTCTGAAGTTTGGAGAAGGAGAAGGCAGCTCAAATGTAGTCCTCCTCATTTGACTGAGGTTCAAAGTTACACGAGTTCCGTCTCCAGTATCCCTCATGTTGCTTCTAAGTACGACGCTAATAAACAATAACATTAATGTCTTTGGTAGACATGAGTAACGCAACCCTCGGATACCCTTACAGCCCTTTCTATTTTCGGTCCTTCATCTTGTCAACCATTTTTTTTTAAATCTTTTTTTTTCGAACGTATTCATCACAGTCATGCCTTGTTTGGTGCAGTCTATGAGCGCATTAGCATAGTGCAAATAAGAGGGGCAATGCGGAATTTTCCAAAGTGCAGTTCCCATTGAAAATTTAAATCCGTTTGTGTCAGATCTTTTCTCACTGAATAAATTCACTCTTAAAGAAAAGTGAATATATTCCGTCTAATTCTAATTTTCGTTGTAACATGTCACTGAACAACTTCGAACTTCACACTGAAGTTCATGAAGTCGAAATATCATTCACACTTGACCCATCTTCATATGCGAACAGCTTTATCACAATTCTTGCCTCATTTCAAATGTATGACCATAGGTCTTCGTTAAATGCTAATAAATATTATTTTTTAAAGTTTCGAGATAATTTTTTTATATTTTCTTTCTCTTAAGGCTCCTGTCGACACGCCACCACGAACTTCCGTACCTAGTGTTAATCCTATGGAGTTACCTTCTTTAAGCCACATATCTAGAATATTTACTTTAATTGCATGGAATAAAATGCATTTTACAGAGCATTTAAAAAGGAAGGCTTCTGTGTATTACTTTTTTGTCTGATTTTTAAAAGTATATTTAAATTAATTTTATTAAAAATCTGAAAACTTGCATCCGGCGCTCTAAATTGATCAGAAAATAGTTTGAATAATCGAGCAAAAAAAGTAATTCCGCAGAATCCATCTTTTTTTTTTTTTATTCTCTTTCAAACGCATATCTTAAAATTTTTAAAAATTTATTTTGCTGTATGTAATTTGTTGAGACAGCAAAATAAAAACAAGGAAAGAGGGCAAAGCAATATTAAAAGTCCCGTCTAGCTGCGCAAGGATACATAATAAAGTAACGCTGACAAAAGGAGATTTACGATCCTTTGGGGGAACTCGGCAGATTTCTCAGAATTTCTCAATTGCGTGATATTCGTTGAAAGTGTCTAGCTGGCTGTATAGATATCTATGTGGTAAATAGAGTTTAGTTTAAAAATTAAACTTTATGTACGATTTCTTAAAAAATCTATGTGGTAAATAGAGTTTAAAAATTAAACTTTATGTACAATTTCTTAAAAAATGAAGCAATCCTTCATTTTTTATGCTATTTTTACTTAGTATTTAAGAAATACATTACGCAAATTACTTTATTGATTATTAAATGAGCAATAGTTCTTTTAGATATGTCGTAAATATGTCAGTGGAGATATTGTAAATCTGTTACAACATTCTTTGTTTATACCTCCAGAAGTGAAATTCACATGTTTTCCCCCAGTATTTAGTTATTTGTAAATTAGAAGAGTTGCTGTTATTAAACTTGTGTTGCAGAAATTTATAACAATTAAATAAAATGAATAGCCGTCAAAGCAGCAAGATAAGATTATATCTTTCAACTTACCGAAGAAAGATTAAAAGACAGAATTCCTCGGAATGGAAAGAAGGAATAATTAAAAAAAAATCTTAATTCTCACTTCCAGTCTTCAGCAATGGATTACGGAATAAATCACGAAGGGGAGGTTGTGAAGGCTTTAAAAAATTCTGGAGCACTTAGCAGCTACTCCAGATAGTTTAGTTGACGATGATGAAATTGAGGTTAAATGCCCGACCTCATGCCAAAGCATAACTCCCAAAGAAGCAATAATTAGAAAAAAATTTCGCTTTTGGAAATTCGATAGTTTTGGAAAGATGGTTATAAACAAAAATCACGAATATTTCTATCAATTTCAGAATCAACTGCAAATTGCAGAAAAGAAATATTGCCTTTTTGCAATGTGGTCGAAGGAAGATCACAAAGTAGAAAAAATATTTAAGCAAAATGATTTTTGGGATAATATGACAAAAAATTAGAATTCTCTTATCTTAATTGTCTATTACCCGAACTTGTAGATTCACGATAACCCAGGTCTATGCCCTTGCGTAACAAGGCTTTGATTCTGAAAGCGCAGAGAGAGAGAGAGAGAAAAAACCCGAAAAATTATGTAAATGTAAAACTTCAGTCATTTTGTAACTCAGAAAATATAATACTAATATTGTTAAGCTTTTCTTGGTATTCAATTAATCTGTATAAAATTATACTGTGAGTTGATTCGGTAGGCAGAAAGAAAACGAGGATTTTGCAGGAATTATAAATTTTTATTACTTTTTTTAATTATCATTTACATGTGTTGGTATTTTATAATCATATAGCTATGGGAAATCGTTATTTAAATGTGTTTGTTTTTTGTTTTTGCACGTGTATTTATATTATTATTGGCAGCTGTAGCCTAGTGGATAGGCTCGCGGACTCGTGGGACTCGTCTGCTTCGTTCAGTTACGTATTGCTGGTTGGTTCATTACTTTGATATACCTGAAGTGTAACGATTATCTATTACGTAGTCTTAGATATTGTTCTCACTGCTCGTTGAAAATGTTGCCATATCTTTATGTTCAATTTTCCCTATAATGCACTATATTTTTGGAAAATATATGTTATTCAAGATTTAGTTCAATTCATCAGTTTGCATTAAGGGTTTACTAGAGAAATAATAAAACTTTTCGCCACTGATCAGAGAAAGATTAAGTGGGTTTGATGGAGCGATACCTAAAACCTGGCTGTTCATTACTGTTCCATTTCTATAGTATTTTTTGCTTTTGATTTGGAAATAAAATAAAATTTGTATTTCCAAAACAAATATTTGACATGTATACTATATATATTTTGTTGGGTATATTCTGTGTTTATGTTTTTTTTGTAGTTACGTGGTAATCACATTACAGTATCATTAACATGACATATTGCTGATAGTATACTGTAATGTGATTTCCGTTACAAAATTAAAATTATCTTACATTTTGTAAATGGCTTGTTCAGATATACATGTTTTCTAAAGTAAAATTAGTGTAAACTAGCAGTTTTAAAACTTTGTTATCGATATGCAGATAATTCAAATAAAATTTGGAAAAAATTAAATGAAAGTGTAATAATATATTATCTGTGTCTTTTCGTTATTAAAATCAAACTGCAATAAATCAAGTGGCTTTATTAATACTTTTCTTACTATTGGGTAGACATAAACTTTCAACAAAATTCTAATAATTGATTATACAAAAAACACAGTAATACAGCACAGTCGATTTGTTCTGACCGAATATCAGCTTTTATTAAAATTTATTTAATTTTTATATAATTAACGTGTACACACAATTTTAAATATTTCCTACACGGTATTTGATGGAGATATTTTACTAGCATTGATCGATCTTTACAAATAAATTGTGTGATATATTTTTTAAGAAAATAAAAGTAGTAACAGATTTTTAAAATTAGAGGATGAAAAAAGGAGGAGAAAAAGGTTATCGCAACGGGAAGAATGACCTTGTTGCAAGAATAAGAACCAACTTCTTCCTAATTTGAGACAGATTCTCAAATACTTGAAACATCAGAAGGGCATTTCGCCTCACGCGGAAAGAGATCCACAAAACTAAAGATTCATAACCTCTTCCTGGGGAAAGTAAGAAATAAACTGTACGGAAGGAACGAGGCTAAATTATCTCGTTTTCTCTAGCTTTGAATAAAGATAGGACGGGGATTGTTAGTTTAGATTTATTAACGTCGAAGACAACACGAGGGCTTGGCGACGGACCTCGTGAGAACCAGGTCAAGTGACGAGGACGACACCTGAGCTGGCACCCCTCTCCGAACTTCCACACCACGCCAAGCTGGGGGACTTTGGACCTGACAGTTAACGTGCATAAGCCTGACTACACGGCGGGTCTTTAGCGACAGGATCGAACTCACGACTGAAAACCGCCGGTCACGGGTCCAAAACCGACTACTAGGCTATCGCGGCCACACATAAATGTAAGAAAATGGAAAAAATTAACAAAAGTGGAAAATTAAAAGCGTCTAAGAAGTCTCCTAATTTGAAATTAAGCTGAATTAATTAGAAAATTAAGAAAAATAAAGCTTAGCAATTTCTCGTTTATGAGAGAACATTTTCTTCTGTCATTATATCAGTTCAAATGAGGTACTTCGCCCTTTACAGTAACGCCTCCCTTCTTCCAGTAGAGGGAGCTTCATGCATCCTTACTGGAAGTGCCTCGAAGGAGACCTACATATTTCCTTAAACGTATCTCTACACATTAAGTGGTAAAGGATTTGCATAAAATATGTAGGCAGATTAAACTAAATTTCATTTTATGCATTTAATGGATAGCCGCTGACCCAGTGCTCATGGTCTACGCCGTTTTACTTCGTCCAGCGTATGGGTCTGAGTCCGAATACATTGAAGACCACCATATGCGAAGGTGATGCACGCTATCTGAGTAGGGTTCCTTAGCCCCAAAGGAATGTGTGGAAGCTTTTAGAGGGAGGTCCTATTCGGTGCGTTCCTCGTACTCGATCTGGACTTAAAAGTGATGACGCTCCATCACCAAAACCCCCCTTATGTCTGCTCCAAACGACTTTACATAAATCATTGCACCATACATTCGATACTATTGTGTAATCACGGTGCAGCTCTTATGGAAAGTCCTTGAACCGGAATTCGGCTGCCATTGATTCTCAAGAGCCCACTGATATCATACAGCCCTCGGGTTTGCCTCTTTAGGGTAGACAAGGGACTCACAACCTCGAGGCCCCAGTAAGCTTTTCCTTCCCATGGGATTTACTGTCTTGTAAATCACTGGTGACAGCCCGTTATACCAACCGATCCTTCTCGATTTTCGACCCTCATTCTCGTTTCTAATTTTTATCTTTCCTCCATTTCAAACGCTTAGTTCTCAGTTTCATTTTTGGTGCAGATATCGACTCTTCCGCCATTAAACTCTCACCACCACTCGCTCACTTGGTACAGCGTTCTCTGACTTGTCACTCGGAATCTGTCCGAAACGAGATCATTTTCAGTGATGGATGTTAGTAAAAATATATCTAGTGATATTTTTATGATGACTAATCTATTTATAAAATGCTTTGTCATGAACAGATGGGGAATACGAATGATATATTCAGTAAAAGCTATCTTTAGAGAGTAGCGGTGTTTTTTGTTTTTGATTTCTATTTCAATAATTATTCTTTTCCTGGTGAGTGAGGAAAGTAGAGTTTAAGCGCAAAGCTTCAGATTGCTATGCTATCCGAAACAAGATGTAACTGGGTCCAGGACTTAAAAAAATGAAAAGTTTAACAAGAAGGAGGTGAAAACAGAAGGATGGTTTGGGTATGCCTGGGTGCGGTCACTCATGTTACAAAGAACAGTAAAGTCCATGGGAAAGAAAAAAAGATCCACTTCAAGTGCCTAGGGACATGATTCCTGTATCTATCTCTGGAGCAAGATCCCTGAGGTCCCTGATAATTCATGGCAGGGGGACCGGCTACCCCCCAGACACTGGACCCATTTAGCTGTGCCCTATTACCGATATGCAGGAGCTTCAGTGGGACTTCAACACTTGGTCACCCTACGAGTTTTTTATCGGAGTAAATATGTTTCGTGTTTTATCTCCAATATTAAAATGCTAAGTTGATTTACGTATTCAAACAAATGGAATGTTCATAAATTTTAGAGCGTCATACAACGTCATATATTTTTATGAAAATTGGAAAAGTTTTGTGGAAAAATCCCTAAGTTTCGATTGTTATCTGACATGAAGCAGATAGTCTTAATGGAAAATGTACTAAGCAAATTTTCATCGTATTTATATTGATTTTATTTTGAATAAAAATTGAGAAATTTAATATTATTTTCTTATGCGCATAAGAAAATTGAGTGATAAACTCAGAAAAACGATTTATAATATTGTTTATAAACTGGACCTTTAAGTCATTAGAGCATTTTTTTTATTTATTAGTGAGAGGAATCGGCGTGGTGTAGATTTTAGGGGTTTCCAGCTTAAGTGTTGCCATCGTCACTTGACCGTGGTTCAAAAGACGAGATGCTTTGCCCCGTGTTTGCTTCTAGTGTAAGCGCAAATACACCTCTCAAACAGTGAGAGAAAGTCAAAGGGTTAATGAACCCAAATTCGAAAAATTATCGTCTTCTACAAAAACTTTAAGAGAATCTTGCATATTACTTAATTTAGAACAGAATTTGAATAAAATTGTTATGAAAATACATTTTATTTAACATTTTCGATTTGAACACTAACATGTATTGTTTTCGATGTACGAAATCATCGGTGGAATATTTAAATCAATGCATCCACGAAATCATAAGACATATTTATACGCATATAAATTCCATCAGTTGTACGAGGCTGATTTCTTAAAAGCTCCTTATATTTTCTTTCTTAATCGGAATAGAAGAGCAAATATAACTAAAGGTTCGACGAAATATTCTAGTCTTATGTAAATTAAAATAGTTATCATATTTTTTCTGTAAGCAATTACAAGTGTCTTCAAAATGAAGTAGTACAGTTTTTCTTACCTTTCAAAATATTGAAAGGGGTAGACAGAATCTGATTGGAAACAATCGTGTGATCGAAAGGTCGATTCAGGAGCATGCGTCTGTCAAAGAAACCCTACTTCATCCAAATGAACCTCTACCCATGTGGTGACCGGGTTTGAAATAATAATCCTTTTAGCTCATGTCGTAGAGGCGACTAAATGGTATCCAGTGTTTGGGTATAGCCGGGCACCCTGCCCTGAGGATATTCAGAGATCTCAGGGTTCCTTCTTAGGTAAGTACAGACCTCAAGCCTGGTTTTAATTTCATGGGACTACTGTCTTTGGTAACGCATGACGCACCTCCAGGTTACCTGCGATCATTCTCTGTTTCGACCTCCCTTCGCGTCAAACTTTCATTTTTCCATACGTCTAGATCGTTATATCATATTTGGCACAGCATAGCCACATTTGGCTCTTGTATTAAACTTCACTTTCACTCCAAACTTATTCACCAAATACTCTATTTCCTCAAGTGATCACATATCAAATTTCAGAAAAGAATTACCAAACTGGTGACGTTCTCGTTACTTTTCTGGTTTTAAAGTCGCTAAGTGTGCAAGAAGTCATTTTCTCATTAAAATTAAGAAGTTCTTATAATAAGTTTAATAAAATAAGTTTTAATTGCATGATTAGAGATTTATTTCAAAAGAATGTTTACTTTCAGTAGAAGATCCGATGTTCATTAAATTTTTATATAAACAAAATCGTTAAATTTTACGAACCTGATTTTAAATTCTTCTTCAGGATGATGTAGGTTTGAAAATAGATTTAAATCCTCCTGGTTCTGTCACTTGAGTAAAAATATAGTTTTTTACGCTCAAGAAATAAA
>BMAW01033804.1:207085-257363 GCA_019974015.1 Nephila pilipes | reverse complement strand
GTATACATCACTTGAGGAAATAGAGGTTCATTTGGTGAATAAGTTTGAGTGAATACGAGGTTTTTTACGTTACCAAGTCCTCGTGTTGCACGAAATTATTAAACTAATCGGAAAGAATGTAAATTTATCAACTTCAGCTTATTTCTCTTTTCTAGGTTTGTCTCCTTCCGGGTTTTGTGAGCATGAAAACCAAGCGCTCGTGGAACGTGAAGCCCTCCAAATTCGCATCCAGCACCGTCAATCCCATTCGATCCATCGTCGATAACCTCCACATCAATCCCAATCCTGGGAAGTCTGTCATATCTCTCTCCATAGGTAAGGAAATGCCGATTTCAGATTGAAAAAAAAAAAAAAAAAGAGAATTTAAAAGTTTTGCCACAGATTTAGCCACCTAAGGTGCGTCTTTATTTTTATAGATATTAATAAATTACTTAATTAAAATGTAAGAATTAAAGAAAACGATGAATTATAGAGAAAGAGACAATAGTAAACTTTTCCTATATTAAAATTAAAGCAAACGATAAATTATTAAATTGAATATATTTAAGCTAAATGTAATTAAAATTGAAGCAAGTGATAAGAAATTGAAAAGTGATCTGGTACGCTAAAAGTGATTCACCTTATACAATAGCCCCTTAGGTGGCTAATAATAGGAAATCAATATTAAAATCATTTGACCTCAACACATTCCAAAAAAAAGAAACCAAACTAAAAAGACATAGTTTGAAATTTTTGAAGCAAAAAAAAGGCTGCCTCACAGCTTAAAATTCTGAATAATGTTATTTATTTTCAGTCATATCTTGATTCCAGTTTACATATGATTTAAGGTAATACATAAATCGATAAATAAATAAATAAAAATAATATATTTTTTTCACTTCAATCCAATAAAAAAAATTGAAGGAAATATATGACGACATATTTTTGATAATTGAGCTCATTAGTGGTGAAAGCAGGTATTAGACATATATTACATATATTTTATTTCAATCCATTAAGAAATTCTAGAGAAATTTATTAGGACGTATTTTGAATATTAAGTTCGTTACTGGTGAAAGCAGGCATAAAAAATATATGTAAAAACAAGATCAATTTTTGAAAAGTAGTCAGCTACGACATTTATAGGGAATAGAAAAAAAATAGCCCCTTGGGTGGCTAAAAACTTTTAGTCCATTGTTAGAAGGGCTGCGTTGGTATTGAGGAGGTGGTCTCCAAACTTTGTCGATGCGCGGAATCCTTAGAACTTAAATTTTTCGAGGAACCTCAACCCCCTTATAGAAAAATATATCTTAAAGTAATATTTGAAGTAGATCAATATGTTATACGAGGTACTTTATGAAATAACAATTAAGGGAAAGTATTATATATTTTTATGAAAATTTTTTAACTTAAAATTATAGTAATTTGCTCATTTAATTTAGATACAGTGAAAAAGAAACGCACCACCCCAAACTGTAGAAGTCTAACTTTGTTGATGTTATTTGCAATCGGGCATTTAATTTGTTTTTAGATTTTGTGTTTGTTGCCACATAGGTTAAAAGCCTTTTTTCACGGAGCACACAACGGCAGTTCGCCTCTA
This sequence comes from Nephila pilipes, assembly GCA_019974015.1. NCBI lineage: Eukaryota > Metazoa > Arthropoda > Arachnida > Araneae > Nephilidae > Nephila > Nephila pilipes. Next base: position 255,784 of record BMAW01033804.1, on the reverse strand, counting down.
GATTATCGCGGTCATACAAACTCAGCAGGGAACGTGAATCTATTTTACATACACGTTGACTGAACAATTAAAAATTCGAAGCTACTATAGCATGTATTTCACGGCTAAAAAAAAAGACGAAAAAAATTTCGAATCTTACACGCTTTCTTAGATACTTCGTTCTTGCGGGTAAAAGGTGGTCGCGGTAGCCTAGTGGTCAAGGTTTCGGATTCGTGTCCGACGGTTTTCGTTCAGTCGCGGGTTCGATCCTTGGCCGCCAAAGACCCGCCGTGTAGCCGGAACTGATGCACGTTAAATCTGTTCGGGTCCCAAAGTCCTCCCGTTGGCGTGGTGTGGATGTTTGGAGAGGGAGGTGCCAGCTCAGGTGTCGTCCTCGTCACTTGACCGTGGCTCAAAATTACGAGGTCCGTCGCCAATAGCCCTCGTGTTGCTTCTAGTGCGACGTTAATAAAATTAAACTGAACTAAACTTGCGGGTAAAAGATTTTAATGGAATGCTTGTCCCCAAACATTTCGTTCTAAACGTTCTTGACTTCTACTACTATTAGAAACAGTTTCTAGCGCTGTCGACTGACGGAGATTTTCGTATAAACTAGCGTGGCAGTCAACTCTGATGATTCTTGTAATTGTTGCATGTTAAAATCGACTGAGCCTCCAAAGTCTTCATGATGTACTGCGGATGTAAGGAGAGAGGTACGTTCTCGGGAGTGGTTCTCATCATTTGCTCGTCATTTAGATTCTAGAATAACATCATCAATAACCATTCACGTAACTTTATCTCCCGGGGTGGGGAGAATAGATTTGTAGAATTCTCCCGAATTGGGCCCCCCTTTTAAGTAGCAAGGGCGCAAGTTATCTAGTCCCCGAGGTTGAGTTCAAGACACGATAAAGGCGGATGTTTACTTCATTGTATTGCGGTGAGATAAGTTAGATTTTCTGCTGTAAAAAAAAAACAACACTGTCACTCGATACTTCCCTGACGATATTTGTGACCGGTAATCTTTCGAGCTGGAAGAGCGGATTTCTAAACTGTAGATAAGTTTCTTTTGGTGGAGAGTATTTTTTACAGTAAGTACACGCGAAGTTTTTTTAGGTACGTGAAATGATACAGTAAACTGGATATGCTTAAAGAGAACCAATGGATAGCTGTTGAAAGAAAGCTCGAATTCGAACGAATATTTCGAAAATGGATATATCTGCTGATTAATTTGACAATGCAACAGAGTTCGAAAATACCAAAATGGAAAAATATGGTTTTGTTATCTTTATCTTGCTAAAAAATTAAGTCCGCGGATGGTGCTCATTCAAGCAATGAGAAAAATCAGATCTACGACGAAATGACTGAAATGATTTCATAAACGTTGAATTTGAAGTTGAGCATGGAAAACAAATGCTTTTGTTCTGTAAGATTATATCTTTGGACAGCACTTATTCGATCAATGAGATGATTAAAATATGCTAAGCAATAACAAAATAACATCGTTATGATCGTTTTTAAATGACAGATGTTTTTGGACGTTGAGAGTTCATATTATACTCGTATATTGCAATTCCATGTGATCAATAAAAAAAAAAATTCTAAAGTATTATTTTTATACAAAACAAGAATCCTTAATTTTTTTTTGCTGCAAAATCTGCATAATTTTTAACGTGAATGTTTTTCATTTATTGTAGCCACCATTTATTATTTCCATAGCAATGAGTCTAATTTTTTTTCCTTTCAAAAACATCCTCAAGACTATTCTTGACAGACTTTGTAATTAAGTCCCTGTACCCCCTTTTCTAAGAAACTCGTTGATAACTTTATTTTCGGAATGAACAGTTGGAACTGTAGCATGCTAGAAGACATTCCTTACATTCTATTTGGTGAGGCTTGTGACCACTGTTAACGAATAGATTAGAGAGTTAGAGAGAGGGAGCTTTGGACTGCAGCTTCATTCGTCCCGGGTTCGAATCCCCATCAAAGTACTTACATCCAAACACTGGATTTTGAATTTAAAATATTATTTACTGTTTGTCTAACATCTCGGTGATTGTAGATCTTATAGTATTCGAATTGGTTGCTTCTCGAATACCTTGTGAATGTATAAAGGCCCAACAGTTGTGGGCACGTTCTGTGACGTTACTCTGCTCCAGTTATAAATTTAATTGGTTTACAAAAACGGTGCAGAGATTTTCGTGACTATATAAATACGAGGAAAGTTTCAGGAACACGGGAAAAAGCCTGCTAATCTCTTATATAATGTTCATGTAAAATAATCCCATTTGTAAATATAAATGTCATACAAAAAAGTTTAAAAGTGACAATGTACTATGTGTTGCTTCATTATCGGCAGTATAGACAATTATTATTATGCTGAAGGTCCAAGTTTTTTTCGAGAATATAATTTGTAAAAATGTTTTAAATGGCATAAATATGAGGTGTTTTTCTTTCTTTCTTTCTTTTTTTTGTTTTTGTTTAAAGGACCTATGATACATTTAGGGACACTTGAATAATTTTTTACAAAAGCTGTTGTCCCCTTTTTTAGTGTTTAGGGACATAAAATCAGTATTCTGAAGAAGCTTGATTATCTGGATACAAAATGTGAAATTACTTATTCTAAACGTTCCAATGCGAAAGTGTGTCGCTTGAAACAAAAGGTCTTCGGTCTGTGCGGGACAATTGAACTAAAGACTCTAACATATTCATTTTGTTATCGTTTTCCAGGATGAGATTTGAATTTCAAGATTGTTATTTCGGTAATAAAGCATTTTAATGAAGCAAAATCGAGCCTTTTGGAAACAAAGGCTTAATTTTGAATCTGAAATCAAGTGTAATAACTTATACATCGTAACAAAAATTTGATGCTTCAAATGTAATTCGAATTTCCTATTTTGACTTAGATTTCGTCTGTATGGTTTCGTGTAAACAAAACAAAACATAATTTTTATTTAAATTAGCATCGGAAACTGTTCTATCATTTTCACAATCAAGATAAATGAAAATTCAGAAAACTGATGTCAAAAAGTCCTATTTGCTTAGAACTACAGACAATATAAAATGAAGTTTTCGTCTAAACTTCCTCAAAACTCGACATTTTAACTTGGTACAAATTAAGAGACCTCCTGTGCGGTTGACATTTGAGATAATTCAGCAAATAATATATTTTAAACTATAAAATATTGCCATTGTTTAAAAAAATACTTAAGTGTTTGTTATTAATCGACCTATCAGGTTTTCTAGCGTATGAAAATCAAACAAATCAACTATGAAAATCAGTGGAAAAGCTACTAATAACAGTAGCATTTTTACTAGAGGTTAAACACTGTTCAAATCGGGCTCTAAAAATTATTCAAGTCTCTTGCCTGACAGTTTTTATTTTGCAGAAAAATTGGGTTGCAATAGCTGAGTGGTCATGATTGCGAATTCATAGTCTGCGTTGTTTCCGTCGAGTCGAGTTACAGGTTTAAATCGTAATGTCACTTAAAAACCTGAAGCGTAGCGGGCTGATGCACGTTAAATCTGACTCCCGTCTATCCATCATTTTGATTTCGCGGACGTAAAGTTAATCCTATGGAATTTCGATTTTAATTCTCATTTCTTTACTTTTTTATTATTTGATCTGTTTGAATGCAATAAAGTGCATCTGAATGAGCAAAAAATAATGAAGGCTTCTGCTGAATTACTTTTTTCCTCCTATTTTTAAAAATACCTTTATTTATGTGTTTTCTTCTACTCACATTGTTTATGTCTAGGTCAAAACTTTAAAAGCTTTTTTCTCCCATTTTAAAGCGCTCAAGTGAGCTCAAATTTTCTTTCCACGATTGTTTTGGATGACAATACGATAATTTCATTGTAATTAATAAAAAATAATTGATTGAAACTAATTATTTAAGGGAAAAAAATTGTACTCCAATTACCAAATTGTCTCCAAATCCGTCACCAAGGTGAAGGGGCCATTGCTTAGCTCTAGAATTATCGAGGTAGGTCATCTGTGACCCAAGACGTGAGTTTTACCTCGTTTCACAGTTGTATTTTAAAATTAAGCTTTCTAACTTTTTGGCTTTTCCTAAACATTCAGTCTAATGCCTTAAAACGAATTTAGTTGAATTTCAAGGAATACTTTTTATTTATATGTCTACATACCTAGAAACTACCATGGGGGTCTTATCTGACCCGAACAAGATAATGGGTTTTTCTTTCATTTCGACCAGGATTTAGACTCTACATTTTTCAGTTATCAAAGAAATTGTATAAGGAGATGTATTGCACCTGCTTTTGCAAAAGGGGGAGAATGAGAAGAAGGCGTGTCGACACATCTGGCCGGCACTTGTTAGGAAGATGTGAGAGCTTTTGTGAGTGGAAGCTATTGTATTGGAATGTTGTAGAATGTTCTTATCTCTGTCATACGCTCGAAACTAAGTAAAAAGAAAATTTTCCCTGTTGTAAACCGAGCAGAAGGAAAACAAATTAGTAGCATTCCAGTTTTGCACACGTTTAGTGATGGCACCTAACAATAAAAGTCTTTTGAAAGAAAAAGCTTTAAAATTGCTGAATGAACTTTCAGAAAATGATTCTTGCGACGAAAATTCTGTAATAAACGACGAAAGAAATATTGTGGAAAATTTTCATATAATTTCATCATCTGTATTCAGTTCTAGTGACAGCGAGTTGACTGAAAATATTCCAAGTAAATGTAGTTCAGGAATTCGATTCTTCAAATTTATTTGGAAGAAGGGAAAGATGGAATTATATGTGTGGAAAATACAACAGCAGTGTTCAGTTACTTCTGGTCGATGATCTATACAAAATATTCTAAAAGAAATTCCGGTATCCAAACCATATTCCAAAAGAAATGTTGGTAATAGAAGTCCTATAACTTCCTGGAGACTTTTCATAAATGATAAAATTTTGAATATCATAAAGAAATATACAGAAGTTGAAGCAAGATCAGAACTAAATAATGAAACTTTGAGAATTTCTCTCGATGAAATTGTTTCCTTTATTGCAATATTGTATGTTCAAGGAGCTTTAGCTGCAAAAGGGGTTTTCATCACTAGCCTTTGGTCAAAGACCTGAGGCCATCATTTCTTCTCTTCAACAATGAGCCGGAACAGATTCTGAGAAATCGTGCGATATAGGCGTCTTGACTTAAAAATATCAAGATCAGATAGATTGAACGATGATAAATTTGCACTAATATCATATGTTTGGAATGTATTCCTAGAAAATTGTTTCCTTTGTTACAAACCAGGAGAAAACCTTACTGTAGACGAGAAGCTCTTTCCGTTAATGCTATAGATTCTTGCAATGTATGACCTGATATGGAATAACAAAACTGACGAATTTGACAACAAATTTTGTTTGTATGTAGATGTGAGCTCAAAGTACATAATCAACGCCTTTCCATATTTAGGAAAAGAAGATTCAAAATCAAATGATGCAAGTGTTGGTGAAAATACTGCTCTCAGGTTAGTACAGCCTTATCTCAAAACAGGACGAAATATTACAAGTGATAGCTTTTTGTACATCACTAAAAATTGTAGAAAGCCTAAAAGAAAAGGGTTTGAGCTATGCTTAACAATCAATAGAGCAAAAAAGAGAGATTTCAAAATCCTTGAAGAAAACAAAAAAAAAATTATATTGAACAACCTTCATGACACATAATAACACCATTCTTGTTTCTTACCTATGTGAAAAACACAAATATGTACATCTTCGTAGACCATTGCATTCTTCATTAGAAATTACTCAAAATGAGAAGAAAGTTCCTGAAATAACCAATTTCTACAATTCCACAAAATTTGGTTCAATGTTGTAGATCACATGACAAAAAATTATTCCGTCATATCTGCATCAAAGCGTTGCCCTATTATTATTATTTTTTGAATATTTTAGTTCTACCGGCGATTAATGCATGGTTAGTTCTTAAAGAGACTACAGGTTCTAATCAAGGCAGAAGAGACTATGTTCTAAAATTAACAGACGAGCTGAGAGAGAAATATATTGTAAAAGAATCAAAAGTCATCCGTCCACGTACTACCCCAGAAGTTTTAAACAAGCGAAAACATTTGCAGATAAAGCAATGCAAAGACAATAAACTAATACTGTGCGTAAAAAAATGTTAAAAATTTGTGTGCGAATTATACACTTCAAAAATGAAAAAAAAACTACAGCATTCTGTGTGAAATGTTTCGAAAAAAATTAGTATAATGTAAGTGTAATGTCATGCATATTTAGTTTTTATTATGATTTAATATCTTATTAACCTGTAGGAACATTATGAGTTTTAAATTAATTCAGATATATGTAATACAAAATTTTACATTTCATTTTATACAACCTGCCAAAATTTAAAAGTATGTATTCTGCAATTAGAAACTAATTTTTTATTATAATTTCTTACTAACTAAATTTCATATTATATAATATCCTAGATATAAATTTTATAAATCAGTAATTCAAAATCATTGTATTAATCATGAAACACTTTACTTTTTCGTCTGTGTTATCATAAAAGTTAAGAATAACATGACTGAAGTCCAAGGGTTAACTGTGACCCACTCTGGTAGTTCTAGGACCAGAAATACGGAAATTCTGGTGTAAAACTATCTTTTGTAAACTGGTGACATCTTTGTAAATTCATTTTTTCCTTTATAAGAAAAGTGTCGCAGGGAAGGATCAAACTTATGTTCGCATCATTGCCTCCCATCTTCAAGCAGGTGAATGTTACTGAAAATGAATATTACTGATAGGCGATTGTTACTTTTTTGAGTTGCAAACAGAAAGTCTGTTTCGAATATGATGTTTGTCACCTTGGTTTCTTTTTCTTTCCCTTGTAGCTTACTGTCGATGATTAGTACAGGTGACGCGCTCCTGAGATACTCTAGAAATCTGTTTTCGATCCTCCTTCTTATCAACCATTATTTTTTTCTTAAATCTTTTTTTGAAAAAAAAAGAATGTTTCAAACGCCTACATCATAATTACGTCTTGTTTGGCGCAGCATAGCCCCATCTGCCTCTTGCGCCATCAAACTTCTCCATGACTCATTTGAATATGATGTATACGAAAGAACGTTATCATGACAAACTATTCAAGTTACATGAAATCTCCGAAACCGATATTTTAAACAGTTCGGGTGTCTCCCAAGATAAAGAATGGTCATGACTATTCCCATATAATGACATAACATTCTATTTAAATCAACGAAAAATATGCTTGTCTTGCAACGGGTTGTAACCCAAATTTTCGTTTCTGATAAAAAAAAAAAAAGTTAGCGAAAAACTGCCTTATTGAAATATCCTTACGAAGGCTGTTCAAAAAGTACCCGAATGACGTATGAGAACGGTATAATTCACCATAATATTATCCATTGCTCGTGTTCAAAGAAGTCCTTGAATATGGCGTTGCCCTCAGGAGCTTACCTTCTTCAGGTGAGTACGGATGTCAATCACCCGAGTCACCCTAATTATTTTTTTTACTTTCCTATTGGATTTACTCTCATATAAACACGGGTTACACGCCCTCGAGGTACACCAGTGATCTTTTTTGATTTTCGACCTTCCTTTTCTTCAATTGAATTCTTATCTTCTTAATGGGTTTTCTTTAGTACACGTTATATATCCGAATCAAAACTTTAAAAGTTTTTTCTCACATTTTGTGGTGATGCACTTCTTCCCGACTCTTGTGCCGTAACTCAGCCAAATACAACTAACTCTAAAAGTCAATAATCCCCACAAGGACACGCTAGTCAAGTATCACACAACTATTTGTCAAATTTGTAATATAATGTCTGAGGGCTATTTGCTCTCCTTGATGACTCCTTGGATTTATTCACCGAATCAGCTAATACCGAACTAATACTCTCTTGCCCAAACCTCTCCAGTTGAGGCTGACTTGATTTCTCGAATCCTCTGCGACCACTATTGACCGTAACAACTCTTGATATCATCTATCGCTTGTAAGGTATACGCTCAGCGCTAGTCCCACTCGACCTTTATCCACAAAATTTCCCTTTGCTTATATACCGTCCTATCTAGCTCATTTCACTTTATTTCTACCTGCCTCTAATTAACATAATCACGTTTCATTTTGGTTTGGAAGAAATTGCTTAGTTCATGCAATCAATCTCAAAGTCCCTAAGGTTAGTAAAGAGAAAATTGCGAATAGCCCAACGTCACAATTTTAAAATGCTCGTTTGAGTTGAAATTTTCTCAAATTTCCAAATTTTCACGATTATTTTGGAGGACAATACAATGATTTAATTCTTATTAATAAGAATTAATTAAAACAAATTATTTAAAGAATTAAATTTTACGCAAAGTTTCTCCTCAAGTCGCCAAGGTGAAAAATTATGTTACTCAAAGTGACAAGTTTGAAAGAAAACCCATATGTTAAAAAAAAAAAAAAAAAAAACTCGTTTTTTACTTATCTTATTTTTCAATCTTTTCACACGTTTAGATCATAGCTTTTACCTCATTTGGAGCAGCATAACCACATCTGGCTCTTGTGCCATTAAACTTCACCATCACTCACACGGAGTAACTCGCCGAATATATTTTTCCTTGCTCGTGTTTCTTTCTTCAAAGAAGTACATGAGTATGACGTCCTACCCGAATCCCAAAGAACCACCGCCAAAAAAATTATAAAAGAGGGACTTCGCCTTCTTTAGGTGGTCCCTGTAGCCGAGGGAGTATGGCCGCGAGTTCGCGGTTAACGTTGTTTTCATCGAGTCGTGTGTTTTCAATCCTTGATGCCTCTGAAGACCCGCCATATAGTTGGGATGATAGACGTTAAATTTGATAAAAGGTTTCAAGTTCTTTCACTAATGTATCAGCTTAGTTGTCATCCTCGTCACCTGACCTAGCTTCAATACTATGAGGTCTGTCGCCCAAAGCCTTCATGTTGCTTCTCAGAGCAGCGTAAATAAACAATCTAATAATAAACGCTTTCTCAGGAGCAAATTCACCAGGAACAAACCACTATTTCGAAGGGTGTATGGTTTCCAGGGAATAATGATGAATACAGGTCACATCCACGGGGACGATTCGACGCATCCTTTAGTTCTACCACTGTCCCTATCAAGGGCTTACCTTCCTTAGATAAATACGGGCATCACGACCCGAGACACTCTAGTTATCTTTATTCTTTCCCATGGAGTTGACTAGGATCCCGGGGGATCCTAGCAATCTTTTTTTTTTTTTTTTTCGACTCTTTTTGTCAACCAATTTTTCTATTTTTTTTTTCAAACTTCCAAATCACAGTTAAGTCTTATTTGGCGCAGCAAAGGCTACTCTTTCACCCATAATCATCACATCACTTCCTCCACTGACAGCATGAGAATTTTATTCCCATATACAGTTTGAAAGGTACCAGATACGTCGACAGTGATGTCGTTTCTAATGTCATTAGGCACAATTAGAGGCTATATATTTCTTGTAGAGCTTAAACGATTGAAACTGCTGCCATTTATTGTGCTTTTAATCGGCAATTTCGGTTCTCGAAAGTTCTGTGTAATGATCTTACTGACATAATGATTGTCTTGAAAACGTAAGAAAATCTAGACGATCAAAGACATCCCGGGGTGACTGATATCACATCCATCCCATGCCATCTGTACATTTGGGATTACAACATCAGATTTTGTTGGATGCATAGTCACCCAGGAATTTTATGCCATGAACAATCGGATTCGGCTGAGGGATAGGCAACGAATCCTATGCTACTAACAGTTCCACTTTCTGATATGAAAATTGTCATTTCAAAGTCATTAAAAAGGCATGGTAGAAAATGCTGAGTCTCTAGATCCACAGGTTACACTCGGTGAAGGCTATTATTAGGACATAGACCGAGAGAGAGAGAGATGTTCCAATGCGGATGTCAGGTGGACTCGCTTTCGTATTGGACATAGGCACCTTTTATTTGGTGAGTGCTCATGAGTATCCATTTTGCCACGTTCCCTACACCTTGCATCACTTTTTATCTCCGGTGTTTCATCATCCTCGTCTCACTTCATTCATCTGCTCACCTTTGTGAGAGAAAAATGCCACCACAATTTGTTAGTTTTTTTTTGAACAAAATCGAATTTTTAAAATCCATTTATTGATCAGACATGCATTTTATCCCTTTAACTTTACTCTATTATTTATCAATCCATTTTTTCCCCATCTAACTTTTTTTATCTTTATTTGGTTTTGAAAAAGAATAAATTTAATTGTCAACAGATGGTTCGCGCAGCATAGCCAGATTTGGCTCTTGGGTCATAAAATTTGGTTTTATTAACGTCGCACTGGAAGAAATACTAGGGCTGTTGGCGACGGACCACGTCATTTTGAACCTCGGTCAAGTGACGAGGACGACACCTGAGCTGGCACCCCCTTTCCTAACTTCAACACCACGGGAGGAATTTGGGGCCGACAGATTTAACGTGCATGCTACGAAAGACGGCGGGTCTTTCGTAGCATCACTTGGGCCATAAGCGTGCAATTAAACAATCATTTTTTCGTTTAACGGGCCCCCAATGCTATGAGCAACAGCACTTATATTCAAAAACAGATACTTATGAATTCCCCTGTATTTTCACAAACTCATTAGAATTGGGTAGATAGGGAACTTTCAAATTCATTTTCCCCTCAGAGGTTTACATTCTGTTGGTAAGGGCGAGAATCATGACTCTACCCCCGAGGTACTCTAAAGATCTTTTTTTTTTTCTCTTTTCCATTACACATCTCCAGCGCTCCTCTGTTATCGCTCCTCCTTGTTGTAAATCAAATAACACCTTTTTTTTTTAAATTAGATTTACAGCTAAAATAATATGCTTGGGGAAGTTTTGTCAGATTTAGCGATATACATCCCGACTCCCGCTCCCTTCCAGTTAGTTTAAGAAAGTTAATATTTGTCCTGAACTTTTTATACTTATGTACGCGTCATTATTCACGAAGACGTCAAAACACGAGAGTGTTGTTGAAGAGTATATAGGATTTCCTTAGTTGAGTACGTTAAAAATTGTTAGAGTTAGCCGGTTTACAAGAACTATCCGATTCAAGTAGATTTTTATCAGTTTCATTTATCTGATGAAGCAATCGCCTGGTCATTTTTCAATCATTAGGATCTTGATGGTGATAATATTTGCTATTGAGGTCAACTCAATTGCGAAATAGTAACCTCGGTATCTGAGATGTGAAATTTCGTAAACCTATCAACGCAATCAAATTGTGCAGAAATTGAATAATGCAAAAGACAATTGTTTAAGAATGAGGTAAAGTTTATTTCACAAAATTTCTACAAAATAATGTTCACAAATAAGTATCACCAAAACATTATTTTTTTTTTGTATCCTCCGAATGTAATAAAAGTTCGCATTCTTAAAAAAATCTGATCTTGAACTTTAAAATCGAAAATTCAAAATAATTCATTCATGCCAATAACCCTTGTATAGCATCTGTTCCTATGTTAAAAGAACTAAATTATTTTCAGTAGGATCGGGTCTCGAACCTATGACTCGACTTGATCCTCATCAAGAAGTTTACGATTATGACTACTCGATTGATTATCTGGGGCCCCGGTAGCCCAGTGTTTTGTCATGTTCGCTGACTCGTGGTCGGCGATTTTCGTCGAATCATAGGTTCGAGCCCTGATGTCACTAATGACCTGCCGTGTAGCCGGGACTGATGCACGCTAAATCTGGTCGAGGTTCCAAGTTCTTCCGAAGGCATGATGGGGAAGTTTGATAAGGGAGGTGCACCTTAAGGTCCCTTTACTTGACTGAGGTTAAAAATTAAGAGGTCTTTCGCCAATAACCATAATGTGGCTACTCAGTGCGCCGTTGATAAATAACTACCGTGGATCAATTATCTTATTGACACTATTTAAATGCAGTGAGCAGTGGTAGCCCAGTAATCATAGTCACGGTCTCATATCCGGCATTTGCTACCATCGGGTTAAGTCCTGGTGTCACTAAAAGACCCACCGTGCACCGCGGCTGAAGCTCGTGAAATTTGTCGAGGCTTTAAGCCCTCCCTTTGACATGCTGATGAAGTTTAAAAATGGAGGTACCAGCTGAAATGTCATCCTCGATACTTGACCTCATGTTGCTTGTCAATGCGACTTTAATTAATCCCTCTGTTGTGGGGAATAGAATTGGTTGCCGCACGTTGAATGAAATTAAGTTTCAAAATGTTCATTGGGTGTGAGGAGGGAAATATCAGGCCTATCAAGTGTTATTCTCTCAAAATTACGAGGCCAATCGCCCCTAACATTCGTGGATAAAACGAAACTATTTTTATTTCAGGTGATCCAACTACTTTTGGGAATCTGCAGCCCTGTCCAGAAATCACCTCTGCTATCGTTGAAAGCGTCACCTCTACAGAATATAATGGATACGCTCCATCCACCGGTAAGTATCTATCATCAAGTGTTTTTATTGCGCATTGACATAAATCACCCAATCAATGACATTGCTCCTGTTCATAAAACACTGCAATTATTAGTTAAATAACCACAATAAAGATGCATAAATGGTTTTTAATTATTTACAACATGTATACAGTCCGTAACTCACGAGTTAACGACTGTATCTATTCCTCACACGGTTCCCTTTTTATGAGTCTCTCGAGAGCTTACCTCCTTGAAGTAGATATGTATATTTCGAGGCATCCTAGTTTCTTTCCCATGAAGTTTAATATCTTAGGTAAATATGGGTGATGCGCCCCTGGATACCCTACCGATCCTTCTGTTTTTGATATTTCATCTTGTTAATCATTTTTTTTAATGTTTCTTTGATTGGAGCGTTTGGTTTGGATCTGAATCGGCTTTTCTCAGAAAATGAGTAGCCACAAGAACCCAGTGGCCATGGTCACGAACTCGCGGCCAGTGTTGGTTTCGTCGAATCATGACTTGAGGCCAAGACACACAGTGTAGTGGGGCTGATGCACGTTGGATCTGTAGAGATTCCAAGTTCTCCCATTGACGTGGTGTGGAAGGTGGCAGCTCAGTGTAAGGTGAAATATTCCAAGGTGGATTTTTTTTGTAAGGAATTATTTTCGCGATAATATGGTTGTACATTCAACCAATGGCGTAGCCAGAAATTAATTTGGGGGGCCATGACAGAAGCAAATATGTAGATTAGAATTACCACTTTGTAAAAAGTAAATAATACGCTATATCTCATCCTTATTTTAGCTATTTAAAACTGTTCCAAGTATTGATATAATTTTATCAGGCTATATAAAATTACAAAATTAAGATAATTTAAAAAGTAATTAGAATAAAATTTGCATTTGGGGGGAGGTGCATTCTATATAAGGATGCACTCCCCCCCTTCTCTTTGTCTACAAACACTGAGCCACAGATAAGTTTCCAGAGACAAAAAAAGACTGTTCGATTCTTTTCTCAGAAATTGGCTTGATTGAAATCCTTTTTTTTCGTGATGAAAAAAAAAATGTAAGCATGAGGAGAAAAAAAAATGCAGACATTTAATATTTAAAATATCTATATAATAGTTTAAGAACTATCCACAAATATTTTAATTTAGAGAAAAAAATCTCGAGGAATGCATATGTCCCTTTGCACCCACTTCCCTTTGGGTACACCTCTGCATTTATCCATTTTTTATTGGTCAAATTTTTAAAAGTTACATATTATTTTCTTGTATTACTCATTTCCATAATAATTGAAAACAACATCGAAAGACTGCAAACAGAGAATTCATATCGACGATGGAATTTAATTATTATATGGATGTTTCTTACAGTGTCGGTTTCTTGTGAAAATTGCAGGTTACAGACGTTCACGGGAAGCGGTAGCGGAATATGCCTCCAGACCGGAAACACCTTTGGAACCAGAGGTAATTATTTCGAAGTGATTTCTAATATAGCAGATTTATCGCATACGGTTCAAAAGAGAAACGGATGGGTTAGGGGTATTGAATTCCACATTTTTTTTCGAAGGAGCTGACAGTGTATGAATTAATAGTTAATACCGAAATTGAAACATACTCTGTTTACAGATTTAATCAAAACTTAAAAGTAAATAAAGTAATATAAAAGTCATCAGGACACGAGGTGGTTAAATAAAATGTCGAATTTCAGACTTCCTTTTTGTGACATTTCTGTTTTACGAATTATTCGTAGGGCTTAGGATTATTCTGTGTCTAATAATGATATTTCAATAATTTTATTGAACTCTAAAAGTACTTTTTTGGTCAAAAAGAGTTTCTTTCCCTTTGAGTGGAATATGAACATGATTTGTGAGATATATTTACATTTAGGTACCATTTTTAAAAATAATATTCCATATAAATACAAAATATTTTACTCATCATATAGAAAACAGTACTCAAAATATAGTGAACCTAATTTTTTAATGATATTATGGTATATCATTAAAAAATTAGGTTCTCTCTGAAAAAATGATAGAGCTTCGTAATTTTGGAAATTTTAATTTTGTTTTGTTTTGTTTTTGTTTTTCATATAAAAATTATTTCTCAAAATTTAGTTATTTCTTAAAGACAAAATATTTAATTTCACTATATATGAATAAGAAACTTACGTAGAAGCATAAAAAATTGAAACCGTATTGTGCGACAGTTTTCTTTAGAATGGTACCTATAAGCAGACATATCTCACAAATCACGTCCATATTCAACTAAGAGGGAGAAACCCCTTTTTAACAGAAAATTACTTTTATAGTCTTATAGAAGGAGTGAAATATTATTATTAGACACACAAGAGATCTAAGGTCTACTAATAATTTGAAAAGATATGTATCACAGAAACTAGGAGTTTCAGATATGAAATCCACAATTCCTCACATGTCCTGATAACCTTAAAAAAGAAGTGCAACATGAATATAAAACAATTTAAATAAGTGAGACGCGAGTTACTTCTTAAAATTTTTTTTGAATAACTTGTTGTCACTGATCTAATTAATAATTCCACAGATTCCATGATCTGATTAATAATTCCACAGAAGCATTCATTATTTTTTGATCCTTCAGATGCACTGTATTGCATTCAAATAGATGAAACAGTAAGCACGTGTGAATTAAAGTCGAAATTCCATAGAATTAATATTACGCCCACGAAATCAAAATGGCGGCTAAACGGGAGCCTTAAGATCTCTAATTATCCTTCTACTTTCTCTATACCTACCGAACATTCAATACAGAGCCTTGAATCAATGTTTTGAAAATTACTAAAGTGCTTCATTAGCATCACTTTGATTCAACCCGTTAATACAGGGTGATCATAAAAACATTTTGCCTATTTATGATCCCCTATCGAGAGTTACGTTCGAGGAATACTCTCAGAGGCTTCCCTTCTTTTTCCTGAGCCATCCTTGGGATCTTTTTCCTTTTCAATAGGGGACCTTTTCCACAGTCTTTGGTAAATACTTGTGACGCGCCCCCGGGATACCATGACGATATTTCTCTATTTTCTACCATCCTTCTTGTCAATCAGTTTATATCTTTTTCAATTATTTTCAAATGCCCAGGTCACATTCTCATAAAATTTGTATATGAAATAAATTTTTGTACTTATATAACAGCATTGGCGTAATGTTTTTTATAACATAAACATTTCAAAATTGTTAAAATAAAGCACATTTGTCAGAATAGACCTCAAAGATAAAGTAAAATGAACAAAATTATCATCGCATTACTTGAAATTATTTTTAAACCGTGTAGGCTGTTTAGAAAAATTTTCCTTTATTATGACAGCTAACCCTTTTCAAAACATCTCTAAGTATAATAATTAATTCACCTAAATTTGTTTACTGAACACTGAAAAAAATTTGCAATTGGGGAGAAAAATGTAGATTGAAATTTTCATGTATATTGAAGCGAAGAAATATAATTGTTACGAATCTTTGACGAACAAAACTCTTGTGTCTTAAGCTTCACTATCTCAAGCCCTCATTTAGCAAACAAAAAGTTTTTTTAAAGTTTTTTTCTCATAAAATTATTCTTCAGAAGTCGAAACGGAATCCGTGAAGCACATTGCACGAGGGTGGTTCAAAAGTATATGTTCTGAAGACAGAATGCGCTGCCAAGGCAAGTTGGTGTTACCATTGTGAGCTAAATTTGGTTGATTAGTAGGTTAGTTTTCATTTTCTGCAAATGCCACCAAATTCAAATTTGATTAGTGCCACATTCTTGTTATCATTGTCGATGTGACGTGGATTCATCATTATACGCCGGAACACAGTCGAAAATCTAAGCAATGGGCTGTTTCTGGTAGCCTAGTGCGGACTCACGGCCGGCGGTTTTCGTGGATTCGAGCCTTGATGACTCTGAAGATCCGCCATGAAGCCGGGGCTGATGCACGTTAAATCTGTCGAGGCTTTCACTGAAATGTGTTTATTAAACGCTGAATAATTTTTGAAATTGGAAACCGAAATGTCGATTGAATTTTTTCATGTTTTTTGAAGCTATAAAATAATGATGAACCTTTGGCAAACAAAACTCTAGAGCCTTTAGTTCTAACTATGACAACCACTCATTCCACTAACAAAAAAAAAAAAAAAAAAAAAAAAAACCTAAATTATTATTCAGAAGTAAAGTGATTCGAAATGGAATTCGTTGCGCATATTGTACAAAGGTGGCTAAAAAAGAACTGGTTTTGAAAACAGAATGCGTTGCCAAGGCAAACTGGTGCTGCCATCTGTTGCATTGTGCTGAAACAAATTCGATACTCTTTCATATAGCATTGATTTCAACCGATTTTAAATTGTCATGACTTCGTGTCGAGTTGTCCCTGTCGATGAGATTTGGATTCCTCACTCTGTTAAATGGTACCAAGACAAATTTGGCATTACTTAACAGGTTAGTTTCAATTTGCCAGCTTATAGCTGCCAAATTAAAATTTTATTGAAGCCACGTTTATGTTATCATTGTCGATGAGATACGGATTCATCATTTTGCATCGGTACAAAAAGATAATCAAAACAATGGGCTGTTTCTGGCGAGTCAGATGCGAAGAGGATGAAAACAGTCACAACGACCAGAAAATTTATATCAAGGACTTCCTGGGATGCGAAGAGAATTATAACTATTGTCTAAAGTAAAAACGACAAATGGACAATCCTATAGTGAGTTATCCATTCCACTTACCCCCCGTGTGGTGATCCGGGTGTGAAAGAATAGTCCCACTGTAGCTCATGCACATCCTAAGAGGCGACCGAAATGAGTACTCAGTGTCTGGGAGTAAAATCGGGCACCCTGCCCCTGGAGTTTTTATCAGGGGACCCCAGGGGCTTGCCTTCTTTAGGTAAGTACGGGCATCATGACCCCAAGGCACCCTAGTAATCTTTTTCTTCCTCATGGGGCTTACTGTCTTTGGTAAACACGGGTTACGTGCCTCAGGGATACCCTAGTGATCCTTCTCTATTTTCGACCCTTCTTCTTATCAACGAATTTTTTCTCTTTTGTTAACTTTTTTTTTCAAACGTCTAGACCATAGTTACATTTTGTTTCGTGCAGCATACCCACATCTGGATCTTGAACAAATAAGTTTCTCTTTTAATCACCCATTCCTCTTACCCATTTCTAACATGGTGAAATAAAAACAAAAAAAAAAAAAACCCTAAATTAGCACGCGAGGTGAAAATGTGAGTCTCGGAAAAAAATTGATTTTTTTTCTCTAAAAATGTTCAATGTTGAAATAAGAAGATAACACAAACATAAAAACCTTTTCGTGGATGTGCATGAACTCGGGGCCACGAGAATAAAATTCAGAATATCTGACGGTATTGGAAGCTGAAAGAATGGGGCTTAAAAAAATCCGATTGGTTATCTGATCTGTGATCCATTCTCGGACGCTTGATAAGATCGAGCACATCATGCGACTTAACTTGACCTTTAGATGAACCCCGATGACCTATTGGCACGACTCGAAGGAAAGTTACAAAATAACTCGATCAAATGTGGCACTGACCTCTTAATTATGTTTAATTTCACAAAATTCTGTGAAAGGTTACTTCTTGGTGACAGGGAGGATTATTAGTTAAGAAATGATAAAATTAACTACCGCGCTTGTGTTGTGCACACGTCATTAGAGAGCTCCACTCATACTGTGACGGTGGGCTGTTCGCTCTTCACTAATCTCGGAGACATTTTAGCCACCCAAGGAGCTATTGTTTTCCATTCCCTATGAATGTCGTACCTGGTCCCTTTTCAAAAATTTATCTTGTTTTTCGTATGTTTTTGATGTCTGCTTTCACCAGAAACGAACTTAATTTTAAAAAATACCGCATAATAAATTCCTCCTGAATTTTTTTATTGGATTGAAATAAAATATATGCAATATATATCTGACACCTGCTTTCACCAATAATGAACTCAATTTTCACAAATAAATCGTCAAAAATTTCCTTCAATTTTTTTTTATTGGATTGAAGTGAAAAAAATATAAAAATTATTTTATTTACTTATCGATTTATGTATTACCTTAAATTATATGTTAATTGGAATCAAGATATAACTGAAAATAAATAATATTATTCAGAATTTTAAGTTGCGAGGTAACCCTTTTTTTTCTTTTGCCTCAAAAATTTCAAACTACGTCTTTTTAGCTTGGCTTCCTTTTTGCAATGAGTTGGGGTCAAATGGTTTTAATATTGATTTACCATTATTAGCTACCCAAGGGGCTATTATTTAAGACGATCACTTTTGCCGTACCAGATACTCTTTCAATTTTTTATCGTTTCCTTCAATTTTAATTACATGTAGCTGATATAACATTCATTTTAATAATTTATCATTTCCTTTCAATTTAATATCGGAAAAGCTTACTATTGTCAATTTCTCGATATTTCGTCGTTTAATTTAATTCTTATACTTAATTGAGTAATTTAATAATAGTTATAATAAGAACGCACCTTGGGTGGCTAAATCTGCTCTTTGCAAAACTTTGCTTAGAATTTTTTTACATCAATTTTAAATGTATAAAATTACAATTTCTTCCCAACCCAAATGAAAAGCGATTAGTTAAATTAAATGAATATAGAAAGGAAGTGATTTTTAGAAAAAATGGTATGCAAACAAAAATGAATTAATTAAAAATTCCGGGTGATTGAGGATAGTGCCTCGCTGTACCAGGGAAGTGTTGTTCAGAGAATGAAATTCTTCTGTTAGTTTTGTGGAAGAAGAGAGTTCTACTAACAGTGTCCAGTGACGTAGTTCTTGTCGAAGAATGCTGTGGGATTAAGAATGAGTGGACTGGTAAGATAAATTTCTTGCTCGAATCATAAATTAGGATTATGAGTTAGGTTGAGAATCTAGAGAGATTGGCCTTCATATTCTACAGTGATAATAAACAAAGAATTCTGTTTTGTTCTTGCTTTTCTTCAACTGGAGTTGAGTAGTTTTTGTCTGATGTAATAGATCGATATATGGCCAAGAGCTGAATAACGAAGGACCCATATCAGAATACCACAACATAAAATTTCACATGATTTTTTTAAAAAAAACAAATAAGCATTAAAGAGAAATTAGTATGTAAAAGAGTTTTATGCAAAACTTTACAAAGAACGGATTTTGCAACCCAAGGTGCGGTTTTTTAAATAATTATTATTAAATTATTTAATTAAATTTAAGAATTAAAGTAAACGATGAAGTATCGAGAAATAGACAAAAGAAAAATTTTCCGATATTAAAATTAAAAGAAACTATAAATTATTAAATTGAATATATTTAAGCTAAATGTAATTAAAATTGAAGCAAACAATAAATCATTAAATTGAATACTACATATGCTACATGTAATTAAAATTAAAGCAAACGATAAAAAATTGAATAGTGATCTGGTACACCAAAAATAATCCACCTAAAACAATAGCCCCTTAGGTGGCTAAAAAAATGGCTGCCTCACAGTTGCTTAAAATTCTGAATAATGTTATTTATTTTCAGTCATATCTTGATTCCAGTTTACATATGATTTAAGGTAATATATAAATCGATATGTAAATAAAATACTTAATTTTTAAATTTGTTTTATTTCAATTCAATAAGAAAATTGGGGAAATTTATTACGATATATTTTTGAAAATTGAATTCATTAGTGGTGAAAGCAGAAATAAAATATATACTCAAAAACAAGATAAATTTTTGAAAAGTGGTCAGCTACGACATTTTTGGGGTAATTAAAACAATAGCCCTTTGGGTGGCTAAAAAGCAATTGATCTTAATTTATAAAAGACAATTTTCAATGAAAACACGATGTTTAAAGTTCCAGCATTTACGTACGGTCCCATCATTACGTTCGATTATCGATACACATATGCGAGACCACTCATCAAGTAGGAAAGGACATTGTTATGCGAAAATAAAATTCTTGAGAGTTTAAACTTAAGTAAAAGCATAAAAACTAATAAAAAAAAAGTTTTGACTTTAAAATATAATAAATAATTCGTATTAGAAATTTATAGCTGAATGGTACATAATTTTCACTTAAATTTATACTATCGATTCATTTTAGTTGAAGGCCCTTCAACCGAAAATAATTTCGAATCGATGCTTGAAAAACAACTGTATATGCTTTCCTTACGTGCAGGATGTGCATATGCATAAATATTCACATCCATTTTATGAATATATGCAAAAAAAAATATTGAAATATATGTATTGATTAAATTTGTCATGTAGTTTGACGGTGGAGCCTATTATTGAAAAATGCTCTATCATTCCAATGCGGAGAACAAATGTCAGATTTACTCGCCTTCGCTTAGGACATATTCGGCTTACACATAAACATCTTTTCATTCGGGAAGGTACTACCGAGAGTCCTTTCTGCCATATCCCTCACACTGTTCATCACCTTTACATTGAATGTCCAGTATTTCATCTTCATCGTCGTACACTTTTCCATTCATCTATTTTAAATTTGATTGATTTGGGGAACCCTACCGTAATCTATTTGTTTATTATAAAAAATTAATTATTATTATAAGAAAATAATTGAATTTTTACTTCTTAAGATTTTACTCCTTTCATGTTTTTATCTTTTTCTTCATCATAATCTGGCTTTCTTTTTATTCCTTTTTAATCTGGGGTTTTAAGTTTGAATTAGCTTATGGAATCTTCAACGAGTATTTTGCACAGCATAGCCAGAACTAGCTCTATCACTCACTCACTCACTCACTCACTTATCATGTAGTCTGATTTTATTCTCATAATTTTCATTGGTTGTCTGCCCGCGCGCACATGTACTTTGTATAATTGAAATTTGTTAGATACGCAAATAAATTGATCAGCCATTGAAATTTAAACTCATTGATTTTCTGTCTCAGACGAATGTACAATGTTCTGCAAATTTAGTTTCAGAACTGTTATTTTATTACGACCGATTTTTCTTGATATAATATTTGAACGTTGGTAACCTTTCCCTCTGCAAAGAAAACAGTACAATGAAACTCGCGTGTCTTAAGCTTCGTCCTTAAATAAATATTTGAATTTTTTTGTACCTGTCTTCATTGAGAAAAATATGTACTGCATACCAACAAAACCCCAGATACTATGCCACGGTTATTGCGAGAGAAATATTGGTTAGAATACGGATGTCAAGCCGTATTTCGAATCGCGTGATGAATACATCAGTGCGGCGCTAAACCCTCTTGTCTATTCTCTAAACAATAATCATTTCATCTTTACTTATATGTTTACTTTAAGCAATGCGAACACTGTTTGCGAACCTTCTCTTTACATCTGGGTGTATTTTCCAATGGCCACTGTAGCCAAGTGGTCATGGTCTCGGACTCGTGGCCTGCGGTTTTCGTAGAGTCTTAGGTTCGAGTCCTGAAGCCCCTAAAGACCAACCGTGTAGCCGGGGCTGATGCACATTAAATCTCGTAGACGTTCCAAGCCCTCCCGATGGCGTAGTATGAAAATTTGGAGATGGAGATGCCAGTTCCGGTGTCACGTCCTCGTCACTTGACCGAGGTTCAAAATGACTAGCCTTCGTGCTGCTTCTCAGTGCGACGTCAATAAACAGCCACATGATATATTTTCTGAATTTATATTTAAGTTTCCAGCTCCTTTCCAACCAAATGGCACTTGATTACACAGGGAAGAACAACTTTAAAAGTGTGGAGCAGGGATTTAAGAATAATATATGTAATAGCTGCGGAGGTGAATTGAATTGGTGTGTAGAAGACACCCGTGTAGGGACGGGTGTGAAAGAATAGTCCCATTGTGCGCGTGTGTGTATGTGTGTAGCTCATGCATGTCGTACGAGGTGGCTAAAATAGGTACCCAGTGTTTGCAGATAGTCTTTCACTCTGACCCAGTGGATTATAACAGGGGACCTCAGGTGCTTGCCTTCTTTTCTTATGTAAGTACTCGCATCACTACCCCGAGGTACCCTTGAAATATATTTCTTCCCCATGATGTTTACTGTCTTTGGTAAGTATGGTTGACGTATCCCCGGGATACCTTAGCGATCCTTCGCTATTTTCACCCATCCTTCTTGTCAATTAATTTTCCTCCTTTTCAATTTTTCTCAAACGTCTTATCTACAGTTACATCTTGTTTGGCGCAACATAGCCACATCTGGCTCTTGCACTAATGAACTTCACTTTCACTCACCCACAGGTGGGTAGAAGAATAACAGTAGAAAGAAGAAATAGGATTGTGCACTTTTTATGTGTAAAGAAATTAATCCAACAAGAATAAGGATCTGACGCAGTTTGGCTAAGGTTGCATCTGTTGTAGATTAAATCTTCATCTTGGACTCGAGTAATCCATGTAAGCTTCATAGTTTAATAGAAATTGTTGATAACCGCATTGAAGGACAGTGAACTAGTAGAAAGTATTCCCTTTCTTGATAACATAGTGTTTGTAGATTACATTGATTGTCTTATTTCCGTAAATGTGTTTAGACATTAAGTTATAAAATTAATATGGCGGAGGTGAACAGAAATAGTGATAATCCACAGCTATATTCCTGTCTTGAACTCTTGCATGAGTTTCAAAGACGTTGCTTTTGTATTTATACTCAATTGAAATCCAAAAGGGAGATGTCGGGAAAAAAGAGTAATGATACTTTTTAAAACTCAGTACATATTAAATACTTTAAGATATACTTTTATTGGAGTTTCTCGTGAATTGTGAGTCACATAGAATTGAAAACATTTCTGTAATTTAATGTGTTCTGTATTACAACGTCATTAAAATGAAAGAAAAAAAAATTATAATAATCCCTCATTACTCTTCCGCGGTGTCACAAAAATTGAACATCACTGTCTGACCTCAATAATACAAAATCAACAATGGCTTCAAGTTTTTATAATCATGTAAAGGATAGTCTCTTCCTCTTGCAGGACGTACTTTTGACAAGTGGGTGTTCCCACGCCCTGGAGATGTGCATTCTAGGACTCGCCAATCCTGGACAGAACATTCTGATTCCACGTCCTGGATTCTCGATCTACAAGACGATCGCTCAATCCATGGACATCGAAACCAAATCGTATGATCTGTTGGTAAGACTCATTCTGACAAACAACTGTAATTAGCATCATTTTCACCATTAAGCTATAGTTTCCTAAGAAACCCGTGACGTTTTCTGTCTACCGCAATATTGCGGTTG
Organism: Nephila pilipes; assembly: GCA_019974015.1. NCBI lineage: Eukaryota > Metazoa > Arthropoda > Arachnida > Araneae > Nephilidae > Nephila > Nephila pilipes. The sequence goes on along the minus strand of BMAW01033804.1, from coordinate 232,225 downwards.
ATGACATCATCGAACGTTGTCTATACAAACCAGTGAAGTGGTTTTCTCGTATTCAATGCTCTTAAGGAAACTCGCCATTTGACTTATGTAGACAACGTTTTAGTGACGTCATCGGCCTTAATATTGTGGCCGCCAGATGAAGACTTCGCTATCCTAGGAAGCCATAGCTTTCCGATTGCGTTGCAACAGGTGAGTGAAATTAAGGCTGTTGTACGAAGGAACGGAAAAAACTAATCCTTTAGGTCAATGTTTCTTAACCTGTGGTTCATGGACCCCTCGGGGGTCCATGGATCATATTTTGGGGGTTCGCCGACTGCTCCTAATTTTTAAAATTTCTTTAAAAAAAAATTTTTTTGTCACGAACTTCTTTAAACCGTGTGTCTGCCATTTCCCAATAGAGACCTCCACAATACGAGAAAAAAAAACATTTGAAAAAAACAATTTGAAACACTGAGTAGCCTTTGATTTTTATTTCACTTGGAATAAAGTGCGTTAGAATCAGTTCCACAAAGTTCTTGCAAATTCTTAAAGCGAAATATTTGTTCGTAAAGTATTGTATTAACTAGTATTTTTTTTTCGAGTGCTTTTTTGTATCATAGTTTTTTCTAGTGTTTTTTTTTTGTGTTGACAACGGTGTTTTCAAGTAAAGGTGAGTTCAGTCAAGTAATTCATTTGTGAACAATTTCAATTTGAATTCTTAATAATTTCGTTTGATTATTTGATATTTTTTTTAGCCCAAAATGTCCAAAAAAAGGAAGTACGATGAAAGTTACGTTAAATATGGATTCTGTTGCATGAAGGAATCGGACGATGTTGAAAAGCCACAATGCTTTCTGTGTGGAAAAGTTTTGGCAAACGCCAGTATGAAACCGGCAAAATTGATAGAGCATCTCAAATCTCTTCATCCTGAAAATGCATCTAAAGATCTAGAATTTTTTACAAAGAAGAAAGCCCAGTTTTCGAAATCTGGAACATTAACCAAACTTGGATTTGGTATTCCACAAAAACCTTTGGTTGAGGCATCTTTCAGAGTTGCATATCGTATTGCCAAAAGTAAGAAACCGCATACTATTGGAGAGACATTAATTAAGCCATGTGCGCTAGAAATGGTTGAATTAGTTTGTGGACTGGAACAGAGAAAAAAACTTGAGGCTATTTCATTATCCAATGATGTGATACAGTCAAGAATTGTTGAAATTTCTTGTAATATTTTGAAACAGATCATCAATGAATTGAAAGCATCGCCATTTCCCTTTAGTATGCAACTGGATGAAACTACAGACATATCGAATTGTAGTCAACTTCTGGTTTTTGTTCGTTACGTGTCAGCTGATACTATCAAAGAAGAATTCTTATTTTGTGAGTCTCTTTTGCAAACTACAAAGGCAGTTGATGTTTTAGCGATTTTGAATGTTTTCTTTTCTAAACACGATTTTGACTGGAAACAAAAACTTCATTCGCTTTGTACCGATGGAGCACCTGCAACGCTTGGCAATAAATCTGGTTTTGCGCATTTGGTAAAAAAAGAAGCTCCTAATGTTATTGTTACACATTCTTTTTTACATAGACATGCGTTGGCTACAAAAACTCTTCCAACCAGCTTAATAGATGTATTGTCAATAGTTATTAAAACCTTGAATTTTATTAGAAGTAGAGCTCTTAATCATCGTCTTTTTAAAACATTGTGTCAAGAAATGAACGCAGAACATGAGGTACTTCTGTACCACACGGAAGTGTGCTGGCTGTCTCGAGGGCAAGTTTTGAAACGAATTTTTATGTTGAAGAAAGAAGTATGACTATTTTTGGAAAAAAAAGATAACTCGCTCTTCGAATATTTCAATAACAAAGAATTTATATGTAAATTGGCTTACCTGGCAGATATTTTTAACCACACGAACGATATAAATATTTCAATTCAGGGGCCTGATACAACAATTATGGATGCCACTGAAAAACTACAAGCATTTTTATCGAAAATGTCGGTTTGGAAAATTAGAATTCAAAATGGGATATATATGCAAACTTTCAAATGTTGGACGAATTCATTTTTGAAAATGGATCTCGGCAAGATAGTTTGTTATTGAATAACTTGAAGGATGAAATCTGTGAGCACCTGGAAGTACTTCAAGTTTCATTTGAAAAATATTTCAATTTGGATGAAATAACTAAAAAAGATGAGTTGTGGATTCGTAATCCTTTTCTTTGTGATATTGACTGTATCGACGACATGGACCTTGCCAAAGACGAGTTAATTGATTTGAAAACCAAGTCCTTGTTAAAAATGGATTTCGATTCAAAAACTCTTGGGGAGTTTTGGTCTTCTTTAAGAGAAGCCTACCCATTGCTAGTAAAACGAGCTATGGCAGCCATTATTCCATTTGCTACGGTATATCTTTGCGAATCAGGATTTTCCACACTCGTAACAATAAAAACAAAACATCGAAATCGACTGAATGTCGAACATGAAATGCGCGTTGCTTTGTCGAAAACCATCCCTCAATTCAATCTCCTAATCAAGGAAAAGCAGCAACAGCCTTCACATTGAAAATAAATTACAATTATTATTTTATATCCAGGAACATAAAGATATCTCTCTACAGTTATATTATTGAAATAAAAATATTTAAATAATAAAATAGAATATATTTTGTAATAATTGACGTTTAAACAAGTTTTTTTCACAGAGGGGGTCCGTGACATATTTAAAAATTTTAAAGGGGTCCATTGCACCAAAAAGGTTAAGAAACACTGCTTTAGGTGAACAATTCTTTCTTTTAAGATAGTTATTATTCTACCCACTCTTATGAATTGAGATTTGGAATAGCTAACCGTAGATAAATGAGTAGTTTTGTTTCTTAAATATAAATTAGAGATATTTATAAATGTACATTTTTAATTCTATTTATAAAAATCTTGTATCTCTTCAGTATAGAAAAATAATTTTTTTTTCAAAATTTATTATACCGCAGGAAATTTTTCTGTAATTATTCATCACTATTATTGTTTTAATGCATATAGTCGAACGTCAGTGTAGTGAGCCTGGGATGTAGTGAACTTTCTGTTACAGTGAACTTTTTCAATGGTCTCAATTGGACTTCTATTTAACTAATGTTATTTTAAATGCTTTCAATGAGATCATGAGAAAATGCTATTCCCCTTATAGTGAATAGTATTTTCTCACTCTTAAAGTGAATAGCATTCCCCCCCCCCTTTCCACGGATATTTTTTCAAGTTTTTCAAATGTAATTTTATAAATACGTGTATTGAAATTCCCTGAAAGATCCTTCCGAAATTGCGTCACAAATCCCACCATTTTTATCCCCACCATCACCATTTCTAAGAGTCAAACACTAGCTCCATAAATAGTATTTCTCTTTCCCCACTCTCCCCACACTTTTCCTAGAATCCACTACATAAACCACAATCTTAAGACTACCCTTTGAAATATCAGCAATAATGGAACGGACCATAGACGAGATTTGTCATCTGATGCCCCCTTCCTTTCTACCTCCAGATGTTGTTCGCTTCCGACTTAAAAGCAAACACGGCTGACGCACCACCGGGTTATAGAGTTATGGATCCTCCTCTAGTTTCGACCCTCCTTGTCTACTAATTTTTTTTTTTTTTTTTTTTCAATTTTTTTCTCGACCAGACCATAGTTTAATCTTGTTCGGCGGAACATAGCCACATATGGCTCTTGCGCCAATAGCATTCACATTCACTCTCACTCAGACTTAAAAGCCCTTTTTAAATCTCAGCAATACACATGAAAAAATGGATAAAAATGATGAATTCTGCAAAGAGAAAAACATTTTATAAAATGAGAATAAAATAAAAAATAATCCTACGCATTGAAGACGGAGCCAATCGGTCGGCGGTATTCAAGCAAATCTCCTTATCAAAATCAACAGTTTCTAATATTTGGGAAAAAACACAGCATGGTATAAAAGAAAAGTGTGGAATGGGTAAAGAAGCTACTTTGGGATGAGAAAGAAAATCTAAAAGAATATCTTTGAAAATGATTATATATATATATATATAATTTTCAAAATATGTCGAAAGGAAAAAGTCCATGAGATCAATGAGCGGGAGCATTTTCCTTACATTCTAAGCTGTCCCTAATCGCATTTCCTGCAAATGTGTGTGTTTATGTATGCACGTTTGAGTTGATTGTGTTGTTTAAAACTCTCTCTCTATTCACACCTAAAGAATTAAGGTGAATCTGATTGGTTTGGACTCTCCTTCACACCAGCCAAATCAATCTGATTCAATTCTTCATCTATTAGTTGCTTTCCGAACTTCCAGCATGAATGCCTTATAATTAACAATGTAGTAGTTATAGTATACATTTCACTACATTTATTTTTGTATCCGATTAGCTCATGTTGGTATTGAAGAAATTCTTACTCCATTTTAAATTGCGGCGACTCTCTTCTACAACAAAGTTAGAAGTTAAAATGTCTTACTTAACCAGCCAGATAAGACACGTCTTTTCAGCCTGGTTGATAGGAGCGTATTTTTCGAACCCACTGGTCCAGGGTTCAAAACAACGCATTAAGGTCATCAATTCTCTCCCCTTCCTTAGAGTTGGAAAACCACTGGTCGCCAAGAAATAAAAGCATTTAATCTATTTACTAGAACAGGACTATCACAATACAAAACATTTAACATACAGAGAAACAAAGTGTAGCAAACGTTGCAACATATATAACGATTTGTCCCTTCTGTTAGTGCAGAAGTGGGCAAATGGTGTCCCACATGAGGCCCGCTTAGAGTTTTCAATAATTTTTAAGATATGTTGTGAAAAATGAACTTTATAGTTTCTTCTGTACCAAGTTTACATAACTGAACTTGTATATTTTTAATCATATCTCGGGAAATAATTAAGATATTATTATGGGGTTTGTTTTTTTTTCTAGATTTTTTTGCTTTCTGAAAAATGAATTTTAAATGGTTTAAATCGAATGATCTTTAATAAATGATAAAAGTTAATTTATCTTTATTAATTTATGATCTTTAATAATGATTTAATTAAATGATAAAAAAAAATAATGCAAATTAAAAGTTCCACATTCATCGCGGTGTTTCGTTGTTGATTCATAACTGAAGGAAGAAATTCTAACCTATAGAATAAAATAGAAACATGGAATCAAAGCGGATGGGACCAGATTCGACTGGTGTGAAGGCAAAAACTGAGTCTAAGCGTATTTGAGCAGTGAAGCACTAAGTCGAATCTTAATCAGATTTCCTTCGATTCAGATTTGTTTGACGAGAAGGGAGCTTAAATAAACGGCTAAAAATTTAAATAAATGCTTGGTTCACCTCTTCGTCAATTTTCTAATAGGTTTAGATTAGCTTTCCCTATCAAATATTGATTTTTTCCCCACTTGGTACGAAATAATAAATTAAAAGATATAAGATTCGACAATGTTAATATACGTGGAAAATAATGACTTCATTTCCTAAAACTGTGCAATCAACTTTCCCTTACAAAAATTTATCTGATCTCTGAAGTATCTTATAAAAAAGCGTGAATCGAACACAGCCTCGATGCCAGAACTCCTAATGAAAAGATCATGAGTCGAAACTAGGAGATGAGTAGTTTCACAAACACACAGAGAACCGATTTCTACCTCTTGAGATAAACAGTAAGTGCTAGTTTATATGCAGAAACCGAGAACAGGGCGTTCGCACTCTTCAGATTATTCTATAGATTCTGAATACCTGGTTGTGCATTCGGGGGCCGCGGTAGCTTAGTGGTCAAGGTCGTAGACTCGCGGTCGGCGGTTTCCGTTCAGTCGCGAGTTCGATCCTTGGCCGCCAAAGACTCGCCGTGTACCCGGGCTTATGCACGTTAAATCTGTTCGGGTCCCAAAGTCCTCCTATTGGAGTGATGTGGATGTTAAGGGAGAGGGGTGCCAGTTCAGGTGTCGTTCTCGTCATCTGACTGCACTTCAGAATGAAGAAATACATCTACAATAAACCTCTGTCTAACTCTACAGTGAAATGAAACTAATCAAATAAAATGGAGCTTTGTATGATAGGGTCTGTATATAATGTGATATTAAATAAAAAAAAAAAGGTTCTCATCATTTTTCAATCTGCAACCGCTCGTCCCTCCAGGCACCCCTCTGTGTATTGTGTTTCGCTCATTAAATATTCTGATTAAACGAACAGTTGGCGTAGCATTGCTTCATTTGGCATTTGCAACACAAAATCCAACAGTTACTCACATAATAGATTCCGAAAGCTTCCATAAAGATGCGTGTTGAATTAAAATAAATGGCCTACTTTTTCATTAAAATTTTATTAAACTTATTTTTGAAATAAACAAACCAGTTAATATAGCGATCTAGGGGAGGGGGAAGAACAATTAATGGAATATTTGATTTCATTGAATAACAAAGTTTTGGAATGAGGCTCAAAAGAAGATAAATGCAATCTCAAATCCGAGGAACTATGTTTAATTTGTTTCAATATTTATTTCTTATGCGTAATTCCACGTATCTTTTTGCGACGTGAGCGGGAGAAAGACAAGATGATCCTTCCAGGGGACTCAACCATGATTTTTTTTTTTTTATCATGTAGGTGTTTTACGACCGGATTCGACCGCACTATCGACAACGCATCTTCTGCAATTTGCCATTCCGCTACAAAACATCAATCGTCTAATTTCACAATCGTGGAGTCTCCAGGTCCACAACAAACTTAACTCACTAAAACCCATCATTAGACCATGGCTTATTATTCCATTCGGAAAGCGAATATCAAATTAACTTGCTTTCGCATTGGACACACTCTTTTACTCGTAAGCGTCTCTAAGTTTGAGTGTCCTTTTCACCAAGTCTAACTCACTGTTTATTTTTTTGTCTGAAACGTGGCATGTTTTTAATCAGTACTACCTGACTTTTTTCTGTCCATCGGATTTAAACATCTGACTTGGTGGGAGAGGAAAAATCCCCACCGTAACTTAATTGCTTTTTAGAAGAGCAATTAGATATTAACCCTTTCTTTACGTGTTTTGATGTAAGACATTTGAAATATTCTCAACAAATGTTTGGCGCAGCATAGCATGATTTGGTTCTTGCGCATTAAATTCCAACAGGCCGATATTACAATTGATAATAGTAGTAAAATCATCTATCTGCGTTTCAATTTTTTTTTTTTAATCCTCTTTTAAATTCCTATTATTAGCTCACACTCTCGCTATATATACCTTGTTTAAATTTTTAATCGTTAATAAAATACTTTTTATTAACGAAGTTCAAACAACTTTTTTTAACTTATAGTGGATGACACTTGATATTAATACAGTTTTTTTCAAATATTAATTCATTAATTAAATTAAAATTGATGAAAATGCGGTTTAGCCCAACCACTTGGCGCGATTTCAAAAAATGCCAAACGTGGCGTTTTTTTTTTTTTTTTTTTTTGGCTGAACGTTAAGTCCGCGAAGCAGACCAGGGTAGCCACATTTGGCAAAATACCGCCAAATAATTTTCGTCACCAAGGGTGGTTGGGCTAAACTGCATTCCAACCATTTAATTTACCGGATCAATTAAGAAACAAGCCAATGCTTCTACTATGTCATTTGTCTTGCAATGGTAAAGTTGATAGAGCGTCGGCGTAGAATCTTCATGCCTTCGGATCGAATCTCATCTAAGTATAAATTTTTTTGATTTTCAAATAATTAAATTTAGTTTTATATCGGAGAAAAGAATTTCTCTTGTATAAGATATTTAGCTGGATATAAATTTAGGAATAAATACCATCAGTGACGAAGCGGATCGCTGGAAAAAAAATTTCTTTTGCCACTTAATATTGTGATTTTGTCATATGTATATACATATTTATATTAATAGCAATTATTTAATAAAAAAGTAACCAAAATAAAAATTATTATTGTTGACCTAAGAAGGAATTGAATTTAATATATACAGTGGCTCAAACAATTGAGGATACACCTTACTTTCACTTGATAAATCCAACTTTTAATGAAAATAACACATTAACTAGAATAGAAGACGTATTTTTACTTTTACACGTAATAAAAGGGTTAATTTACAGTAAAAATAACGAAAATCAACAAAAAAATATCTAAAATTAAAAGTTTCACAAATATTTGAAGTAAACATAGGCAGATCTTTACCTCAAAAAATTAAGGATACACCAATGAAATTTTTTCGATATATTACATGCATAGACAGTATCAGTATTTTGTTGCATGTCCTTTGGCTTTTATAATGTCCTCCAAACGTCTTGGTACCTATTCGACCAATTTTTAGTGGTATCTGGAGATATTTTATCCCATTCTTCTTGTAACACTTGCTTTAAATGGGCTATGTTTCTAATCTGGTGTTTTTGGACCACTGTTTCTAGTGTGGCCCACAAATTTTCTATGACATTGATGTCAGGGGACTGTGGCGGTGAGTGCAATTGCTGTTTACAATGAAAAAGACACCACATTTTGACATTACGTGCCGTGTGTTTGGGGTCGTTGTCGTGCTGAAATATAAAATTTCCATCTAAACCCAATTTTTGTGCACTTTCTTTAAGATTGTTGCGGAGTATGTCTATATAAAGCTTATGATCCATTATACCATCTACAAAAACTAAATTTTCTTCCCCATTTGCAGCCATACAACCCCAAACCATGACGGAGCCACCACCATGTTTAACTGTAGGACGTAAATTTTTTGGATCCAAAGCGGTGTTCGGCTTTCTCCAAACGGTGTGACGACCATCGCTTCCAAAAATGTTGAATTTACTTTCATCACTAAATATAACTTTCTTCCAAAAGTTTTCTGTCTTCAACTGATGAGTTTTTGCAAACTCCAAACGCTTTTTCTGATTTTGTAAGCTTATGAAAGGTTTCTTTCTAGCTACTCGACTGCTATATCCAGCATGTCTAATCACATTTCTCACAGTTTCAGCACTTACACTTCTGCAGATTATTCGAGAAGTTTCTGCAGCTAGTTTGACTGCACTCAGTTTAGGATTAATCTTGATATCTTTTAAAATTTTCCTTTTAGCTACATCACTCAGAATACTTTTCCTTCCTCTTCCACTCTTATGTTGAATTAATCCATCGCGTTTAAATTTCCCAATGATTTTCTGGACACATGAGTGACTTCTACCGACAATTTCAGCTATTTCACGATAAGATTTTCCCTTCTTAAATAACCTTAATATAAATTTCCTTACATCAATACTAGTCTCTTTCCGAGGAGCCATTTTCCATTTAAAATTACAGCTTTATATTCTCATAACCAACTTCAAAAGACAGAAATAACAGTTGAAAAAGTTTAGGATAAAATTTCCCAAACTTAGATCATTAACTAGTAGCAAGCAAAAAGAAATCAAGTGGTAGTTAAACAAAAATTTCATTTGTGTATCCTCAATTTTTTGAGGTAAAAATCTGCTTATGTTTATTTGAAATGCCTCTAAAAAGTTTTATTTTAGAATTTTGTCGTTGATTTTTCTTTATTTTTACTGTTAATTAAACCTTTTGTTATGTCTAAGAACAAAAATTCGTTTGCACTTCTGGTTAAGGTGTTATTTTGATTGAAAGTTGGATTTATCAAGTAAAAGTAAGGTGTATCCTCAATTGTTTGTGCCACTGTATATATTTTTTACATTACTTGTTTAGTTGGGTAATCACCATTACAGTTTCCCTGAATAGGTTCTCGAGCACTCCCCACGATACGCATATCCCCTATTGGGAACTGTTGAATTAATGGAAAGAATTCGTATGACCTGTTTTATTTTCTTTGTACAGCCTAACCTGGGATGGCAAGTGGACTTGGCTCATCTGGAGTCTCAGATCGATAGTGAGACTGCGGCCATCGTCATCAACAACCCTTCCAACCCGTGCGGATCCGTGTTCTCCAAACGACACCTCAAGGCCATCGTGGAGGTCGCCAACCGAAACTGTGTTCCCATCATAGCGGACGAGATATACGAAGATTTTGTACGTATATTTTTGGTTTATTGTAAATAGCCATCAATGTAAGACTGGATTTGAAGCCATTGATCACGTTTTTCTTCCCAGGTTTTGCATTTCTACCAAAGTTCGAATTTAGAACTAATTACATATTCGATCATTAATCGCACACGTTTCGAAATCGAAGGCCTCGGTAGCCTAGTGGTCTTGGTAGTAGATTCGCGGCCGGCAGATTTCGTCGAGTCGTGGGTTCGAGCCTTGATGCCACTTAAGACCCGCTGTGTAGCCTGGACTAATGCACATTAAATCTATTGTGGCTCAAAGTCCTCCCGTTAGCATGGTGTGAAAATGAGGAGAGGGGTGGGGCTGCCAGCTCGGGTATCGTCCTCGTCACTTGACCGAGGTTCAAAATCACCAAATCCGTCACCATTAGCCCTCGTGCTGCTTCTAGTGCGACGTTGATAAAAACAAACTAATCAGAATTGTGCTTAAATACTGATCATTAGATAGCGAAAATTATTTGACACGTTTTTAATTATTTTATGGTAAAATACTTTGTGGTAAATTTTTAGGTGTTTTGTTTTCGGTCATTTCTGCGATTTTTCTAATTTATTTTGCATCATTGGGACGTCGCAAAGTTATCCAGAGACTAAGCAATCAGTCAAAAAATTGTCATTCAAGCTAATCTTTAAAGTATAGAATTACTCAAAAGGACTCATCCGATTTCAAATACTACATTTTCGTAAATAAACCACACAGAATGATAAGTAATACATGAATGCAAATGAAAAATATGGAAGTTTTCTTTTACTAGTGTTTGACGTAATGTCCTTTAGTTACACATGTCTTATCAATTCGATACGTAAATTTCTACTAAAAACGTTATAAAGCTTCAGAGTAAGACGTGTAACAACAAGTCATCTGGTCCACTACGACCGATCCAACTAGCTCCATGAAAGCTTATAAAACAACTTTTGTGCAATAGCTTCTCAAAGAACATACACGAGAGCCACCTATTGTTAACGATATAAAATTTCAATATTTTCCCTTTGCCTTCGTGTATTTCTTATCATTCTGTAGGGTTTATTTTTGAAAATATAAAATTTTGAAATCGGATGATTTAATTTTAAAAACCCTGTATATTTATACTATTTAAGAGTAATCAAAGTCTTGTTACGAATGTGGGGTGGTCCTTAACTTGCGTCCTAATCAAAGATTTAAGTTTCAACTTATCTCAGTAATGGAAATCAAGGGATAAACTTATCTCAGTAACGGAAATCAAGGGATAAACTTATCTCAGTAAGAAACTCGGGATTTAACACCACTAAACTGGGTTCGAATTACACACCAGTTTTAAACGCTTCGAAGTCTCGAGGTGAAGCTCTCAAATCTGTAGGGTCATAAAATAAAACGAAAGGTCAGTTGAGGGGGAAATGCACGGGAAATCGTTTCATCATGAATATAGAGCAATAAATTAAAATTATTTTTGCTTGTATATCAATAATCGCTCTTTATAGATATCGTGATCTATTGCAATGCATAGAAATATTGTAGATTTAACTACTCGTAATCTTTTGTATACATTCGAGAGTTGCATATGTATTTTCTCCTTTTGTACACATCGGAGGTATTTTGGTAATTTTCAATTTCATTCACACATTTTGGTAATTTTCAATATCATTTTCTCTCATTCGGATTCTGATCATAAATGCTATCTGTAGATGGAGGACGTTTTCGTATAGTTTAAAATAACAGAATTGAAAAGTATTGTTAGACAATATATCGAGTGATTTTTTTTCGTTACGAAAATAGAAGTTCCATTCAATACTGTATTGTTACGCGATTGAACTGTTTTCAAACTTAAAAGGGGACTTAGTACCTTTGCGCCTTCAAAAATTCGATTTTTCAAATTTGATTTTAAAAAATAGTACTAAATGTTAGGAGCATTTTAAAACAAACCGCGTCAAAATCCGACAATTATTATGCCCTGTGCAACAAAAAATGTAATTGTCTAAAGTGGCTTGTTCTATGTAATACAATGTAAGCAAACCTCTTTTTCTCAGTTTGCTATTTTCACACTTTCCCACAGGATTAAGAAAAATCTCTTGCATGCAGAGCTTTAAAATTTTACATGAGTGTTGTACTTGTAAATCTTTATTCTGTGAACCTCAATTTTGTTAATAGGATGATTAGATTTTATTTTATAACATGATACATGAAAAAAAAGTTACTAAATACAAACTTGATAACTTTTTTAATTTTTCAATTTTTTTTAATGTAAGGTAAATTTAAAATTTGAGGTTTACAGAATAAGGTCATTATTTAGCTTTAATTTGGTATAAGAATTATGGTTCTACTGTACATCTTTCAAAAGTTATCTTGTGGGTAACGTAAGGTAAGCTAATTTATTTTTCAAATTTTTGTACGCATATTTCATGTTGTATAAGAAAATATATTAATTTAATAGCAAAACTTGACCCAATATTTTAAACTATGTACTTTATTACACAAACTGACAAAGTTTCACACTGAAATGAGCAAAAATTGTTGTTTTATGAAGAGTTGAAAAAAGTTTGTCAAAATGTTCTACTTTTGATTTCGTAAGGTACTAAATCCCCTTAAGAAAAGACTAATTTATTAATAGACAGGTTCTATAGAAATAAAATTTTATTCTGAGAATCTCTAACATGTATAACAGATTTCCTTTTACTTGAAAGCAATTAACTAACACTAATATGCTGACAAATCCATACTAACACCATTTCAAACTTCGCAGTCACCGGGAAAAAAAACAGCAGTGGAAAGCCTTTTCACTTATGTGATAGTTTTCAACACAAACATACACTACTAACTGAATCACATTTATATCTCAATCTTCCTTCTAGACATTTCTAGATTTGTCTCGGAGCATCTAGTTTTGTCTCTAATTTCGGCGACATTTGGCGACCACATTGGTCACAAAATCACTTTTACCAATTAAACATTCGGTCTGGTATATTCGCTCATAGTCTGTAAGTCATTTTTCCGGGCCATAATACTCCGTCGGAGTGAAGAAAATAAAGTCAATGGTTTCCGTTATTATAATAAAAATAGTTTATCAATAATACATACAATAACAAATAAATAAAAGTAACATTTTTTAAAGGAATACTTAATGGTGTATCTTTACGGAAATACCAGATTAAACTTAAAATATTTTTGACAATTTTTAATATCGACAGGTGTTTAAATGTTGACTTAGATAATTTGATTGTTATTAATAGAATAATTTTCTACTTCTCTCATGCTTTTTCTTTCACGATAAATGAATACCACTAAGAATTTTTGAACATTTATTAATATAAAATATTTCGTCACAGTTACAGAATTTTAATGAATCGAATATTTTCTTTTTTCAATAATGAAGAGATTTATCATCTACATATGACACAAACGAGACTTTTGTTATGACTGTCTTTTTAACTGTTAAATTTTTCAATACATGTGTGAACTGATAACACATGCACTTTCATAAGATTTCGTAATAATGTACGAGATAGCAGAGGCTATGAATATGTTCAAAGAACGTGTTTGTCTCATACTGAATCATGATTTAGGCACGAGAAAGCTGTTCGCGCGTTAGGTATCGCGTTTGCTCACGTTAGGCCAAAAAGTGTTCGAAAGAATTTCCAATGCTCCGTTGGGCAGTTTAGGCGTAATAAATCAGAGTTTTGGCGTCGATTGATTACTGTAGAGTAAACTTGGATACACCGTTATATTCCCGAAACAAAACAAACAAACAAACAAACAAAAAAGTCAAAACAGTAGACTGCGAAGATGAAATCGGCTCCCAAACAGCAAAAACTATTTTTTTTTCGGCTGGGAAAGTGATTATATTAATCGATTATCTTCAAACAGGAAAAACCATTACACGAGCATACTACGCATCATCACTTGACAAGCTGAAGGCAGAAATTGCGGAAAAACAACCACATTTGCAGAAAAAAAAATCTGTTTCACGAGGGCAATGCGCCGTCTTCTCACACCTCAGCGGTTGCCATGGCGTAAACCCACAAATTATGGCACTGGTGACGCATCCCCGGGATATCCTAGCGATCCTTCTCTATTTTCGACCCTCTTTCTTGTCAACCACTTTTTGACCTTTTTTTTTCAATTTATTCACGTCCAGACCACAGTTGAATACTGTTTGAAGCAGCATAGCCATATCTGGCTCTTGCGCCAATAAATTTTACACTAACTCACCATAAATTACGGTTTGAACTGCTTGACCACCCTCCTTTCTCTCCAGATCTAATCCCAAGCAACTTCTTTCTGTTTTCAAATTTAAAAATTGCGCTCGGAAGGCAGAGATTTTCCAGAGAGGCCATCACCTGCACAAGCAATTATTTTGCTCAGAAAGGCGCCGAGTACTATTTGGACGGGTCAAAGAGATGGGAGCATTGCTGGGAGAAGTGTATAGACTTACCAAGGTTATATAGAAAAATAAATTTAAAGAAAAAATGTCTCGTATCTTTGTTAGGTTGGAGACTTTTCAGACCACCCTCGTAGGTACAGAAATATATTTCCATTCTAAGAGACATTGCGCAACTCTTTAATCTTTAAATATAAAATAAATTCAAATTTAATAAATTTGTTTCTGTTTCACTTGGTATTAAAACATTTTTTCGTTGATGAATAGATCCGAACAAAATAAATTATACATCTTTTCCGAATGTGGTTCAGTAAACACCATTGCTAGGAAATCTGATAACTTTAATGCAGACACAATGAGGAGCTTTTTATACTTAATCATAAATACAAGCCAAATTTGAGAAACCCATGGGGGGGGGGGGCGGCTAGACATGTCTGGCAGGAGCCGGACATTTTATACCCGTACTTCAAGTTTTAATTCTGCCACATTCCATTAACTTTTTAGATAAAAAAAATCAATACCTTGCCATTCACACACACAACGATATTATTCGTAAAACTGGAATGAAAACGGAGAAAAATCAACGTAGAAATTTCGCTTGGGCGAGATTTCGAAATTCTTTGGCATAAATCCCAAAATTCCGTTAAGTTTAACGGCCTTGAGCGAAAAAGTATATAAAATTTGGAGAAGATTGAATCATGTAGGGAAAAATAAAAGTAGAGTAAAACATAATTCCATTTGCTCTAAAAAATCGTTAGATTGCATTGCATTAGTGGTAATTCAGAAATTCTTGGAATTTTCGAAGGTTTTATCTTTGTTGCATAACTTAAATTTTCAGGAATATTTTCATGTTTTTCCCATTACGTTTGCTTATATGTATTTAGTTTTGATGGAGTAAGTACTTTTGAATTTAACTGATGCACACACACACGCACGCACACGCACATACAAGCGCGCACGAATCCAATTAATAAGAGAAAAAAGAAGTTAATGAGATTCTTTTAGATAATTACGAGGAAACCTTTTGTATGTTTTCAAGTCCATTTGTTCTTATCTTGGAACCGCTTGCATTGGATGGTGAAGAGCTATCTAGTATCGTCCTCGTCAATTGTCCGAAGTTTAAAATGACAAGATTCGGGCCTTTAGCCCTCGTATTGCTTCTAAGTGCAACGTTAGTAAGCAATCAACCCAGTTTTGTTTTCTTGGAAGGAAAAAACTCACTGAGCAGTTTTAATATCGCTCTAAGTTGACAAAATTTTACATTTCGTTCCTTTGTTTTTCAATTATTTCCAATTTGTTGCAAAACGTTTGCATGAATTTTTTTTTTGAAATAAGACGTTCAATTTTTAACTTTTCTATCAAAATTCTAAAATGTTTTTTTTTCTCTCTTTACTGTTATTTTTTTTTTTTTTTGATTTCTACATATTTTTTTCTAAATAACCATTATTTCTATCCATAAAAATATTTTTAATGGGTTTTCTTTCACTTACATTGGGACTTTGTCTGGGTCAAAACTTTAAAACCTTTTTTCCCCTCACATTTTAAAGCCTTCAATTGAGCTGAAATTTTCTATACACGATTGTTTTGAATGACAATGCGACAATTTAATTTCATTAATAAAAAATTAATTGGTTAAAACTAATTATTTGAAGAATTAAATTTTACCCCAAGTTTCTCGCCAAGTCGTCAAATAGTCACCAAATCCAATGCTTAATTAAGCTTAAACATTTTACACGTATTTATTTTAGATGATAAATTAAACATCAAATTCTAAAATAAATTATTAAAACTAATTATTAAATAAATTCAACTCAACGTTCCCTTTTGCTCTCAAAATTTTAGGTGTAAAAAAATTATGTTATGTAAAGTTGAAAGAAAACCCATATTCAAAAAACTCGATTTCTTACCGGTGTTATTTCTACCTAAGATACAGAAAGTAAAATGAAAAGGGTAAAATAAGTACAAGATTATTAAAAAAAATTTCTTTGTACCAAAAGCCCATTTTTTTTTACTAAATTTGAATTAATACTAAGTTGAATTATAATGATTTAAAATCAACTGTTTATAATTATTATGTGAATTTTTTACATTGTTCTTTACTACTAGGCATTCAAGAACAATTGTAGTCTAACTTTGATTTTCTGAAAGAAAATTATACGTATTTGCTTTATTTAAATTCACATTTTGAAAGAGATAAAAAAAATTTTAAAAAACTGTTTCTTAGTTCTATACAAACTAATCTGGATAATCAATCGTACATATTAAAACTAATAAATCGATTGTTAAGTTGTAAATATTTGTAATAGGATATTAATTTTGAATATTATGCTTCATAATTTGAGACAAGTTTTTATATAACTTCAATGCCAGCATGTGTTTCTAATCGAAAGTTTTCCTTCTATTTTAACCTATTTCTTATATAATCCGATCGAGCAAAAATATCGCTTAACTCTGATGACAATACGATATGTTCAAACAGTGATATATTTAAGGAAGGGTGCTTAGTTTTGCGTTCAGTTGAATTGCAATTTCGCGCACGCGTACATCTCCAGTAATTGCTTATTAATTTTAAATTTTCACACTATAAAAAAATGAAATAAATACAAGTAAAAAAATTTTGTAATCAAGTTCTTACTTAAAGATATAAAATATTTTTTTAAAAAAGAAAGAATTCATTGTTTATAAAAACTCGAGACGTGTAATTCAGATTATAAGGCACTATAAATTAAGTACCATGGAAGAAGTATGAACGTCTCGAGCTCTTTTGTGAATTATTTTGCATTGAAAAAAATTATTTTTATACCATTTAGTCGATCTTTAAAAAAGAGCTTGATTAAAAGATGTTAAACATTACGACAGTTCCTGTTCTTTATGCAGTGTTTATCTTGTTCTCTAGGTCTTCCGTGGCGAGGAATTTTATCCCATTGCTACTCTGTCGACTCATGTTCCAATATTATCTTGCGGAGGATTGACTAAAAAGTAAGTTGAAGCTGAAAATGTGACGTCATATTGCAATACGTAGTGTGTGAAAGAATAATCCCACTGGAACTCATGCAAGTCGCAAGGGGCGACTCAAATGGGTACGTGGTGTCTTAGGGTATAGCCGGACACCCTGCTCCTAGGGATTATATCAGGGGACTTCAGGGGATTGCCTTCTTTACGTAGGTATGCGCATCATGATCTCGAGGTACCCTAGCGACCATTTTCTTCCCCATGATGTTTATTGTCATTGGTAGACACGGGTAACGCTCACCTGGCAATCCTTCTCCATTTTCGGCTCTCCTTCTTGTTAACAAATTTTTTCTCTTTCTTCATACGTCTAGATCTCACCTTTACACTCACTCACGTACTTTGTTTGGAGCAGCATGGCCACTTCTGGCCTTTGAGCCATTACAGATTCTATCACTCACTCGTTTAATTATCTAGATCACAGTTACGTCTTGACTGACGCATTATGGCCATATCTAGCACTTGCGCTATCAAACTCCATCATCACTCACTCACATATTGTAATAAATGAGTTATTCTATTAAACTATTTGGTACAGGTTCATTTTTTAAAACTGGGCATAAAAAATATAATAAATACACTCTGTAACCAAAAAAAAAAAAAAAAAAACCCGACGCAAAAAAAGGAATTGCCGATTGTAATGAAATTTCTAATGCTAAGGCATTTGGACCGAACATGCCAATAATTAAAAGTTGGTGTCCCATGAACGAACAACGGGAGCTACAGCACATCAGAGCTACGCACTCAGCCAGGTGTGTATAAGAAGCGATTCTCAATCGGATGGTCAAATTTTCTGTTGTATCGTGATTTAGGATACCTTTCAAAGACTAAAAAAATGCCTCGTCTCAGGATTCGAGCTCATTACGAGTAACTGTCAGAGTTTGAAAGAGATCTATCATTAGGTTGAAAGAGGCAGGTTGGGCAAATCGGAGAATAGCTCGTCATATGGATCGAAGCGACGCGGCGATTTAAAGATGCTGGCAAGAATGAGTGGACAGTGGCAGATTTCAGCGTCATGATGGTAGAGGTCGACTTAGGGCCCACAGCAGATCGGGAGGACAGAGTGATTGTCAGATCAGCTGTCACAGCGCTGATTCATGGTAATCAACCATCAGACGAGCGACCTGCACGCGAGTGTCCACCATGACCCTTCACAAACGGCTGATAGAGTGAAATCTACGCTCGTACCGACCGCTACGCCACCTGCCACTCACGCCTGCACACTGTCGAGCCAGATTACAGTGGTGCTTAGTTTGATCAGGTTGGAATGATGCTGATTGGAGTCGTATAGTGTTTAGCGACGAATCCCGCTTCCAACAGTGTCTTGACGATCATCGAAGACGCGTCTGGAGCCGCAAAGGGCAGCGTGCCGATCCTGCTTTCACTACTGCACGCCACATAGGCCCTCAATCAGGAGTTATGGTCTTGGGTGCCCTTACTTTTGATAGCCGGGCCCCTTTGGTCGTCATTAGAGGCACACTTGCCGCACAGCAGTACGTCGACGACATTCTGTTTTGCTGCCGTTCCTTTTCCTGGCCTTATTTTTCTACAAGATAATGCCAGACCACTTACACCACGTGTTGCTATGAACTGTCTTACAGCTTGTCAAACACTTCCTTGGCCAGCCAGATCTCTCACCAATCGAGCATGTCTGGGATATGATGGGAAGGCGACTGCATCTACTAGGCAATGTTAATGACCTAGCCCGACAATTGGAGCAAATTTGGCAAGAAATACTGCAGGAGACCATCATTGAGTTTTATAACTCTATGACACATCGTGTGGCAGCTTGCATCCAGGTTAGAAGTGGGTTAACACCTTATTGAGCTCGTTACTTTGTAACTCTGAAATAAATCATTCAATTTTTTTGAAATTTTAATCATTTTCTATTCTGTACAAAATTTTTCTATCAGTCAATTTTTGTCTCCATCGGACAGAATGCATTTGTTAAGAGTACTGAAGGGGTTGTAGGAGATAAAAATCCAGAAGAGTAATTATCATTCTGGGAAAAACAAAGTATCGGTATCGTATTTTTAAAATTCAGCTTTTGGTTGCAGTGAATCCAGATTCTCTAAATGTGAATGAAGAATATTATCAACAGTGTTTCTGATTAGTTTTTCTTAAACATAGAACTAATATTTCGTTGTTTATGATAACTTTTATAACAAAAAGTGTATTCCAATATCTTTGAAGCCAAGTATGAGTTCAGTTTAATTTATCCCATTGTGAAACACAATTCCTTATCGAAATCTTCGGACACTGTACTGTAGTCAATAGCCCAATTGATCTTCAAAATTCTCTTACGTCGGTGGTTGTTAGAAGGGTGGAGAACGAAGTAACTCCGTTTTATCTTCCCTTTTATTTATCCTTCTTCAGGGGTTTGCATACTTTGAATACAGGAATCATGATTCAGCAGTACTCTAGCAATCTCTTTCTTTCCCATGGAGATTACTTACTCTGGTAAACACAGATGCCCCGGCCTTTTGTCTCTAGTCTACTCTTTAACCAAATGTTTGGCGCAGATGAGCAGGTTTGGCTTTGCGCCACACACACATATATAAACCCTAAATACTGGGGCTGTAAAAAATAATGAGTCAATTATTTTGATACATCTTACTCATCTTTATTTTTCAATTCCAGATTCTTAGTTCCCGGATGGAGAATGGGTTGGATACTCATCCACGATCGTCAAGGTATTTTTGGCAAAGAGGTAAGGCTGTAATTTCACCCCGTTTCGCTAAACTACTTTATTTTGGATGAACCGGAGTCTTTTTCTCCATTTTTTTAAATATCCATCAGACGAGTTATATTTTAATCTCTGTTAGATTAATTCGGACTATTTGAACTTAATATAAAAAGAGCAACAAAAAAAATACCTTTGGGAGTATAAAAATTAAAGACAATTTTAAAAGTTGAAAAATCGTACATACAATAAATATTTTGTTGTAAAGTACTAAAACCGAAATGCTTAAATGCATACGCCTTTATAAATTCTAATGCGAATTCAAGTATTTTTAACTGGAGTATTTTATCTTAAAGATTACTTAGTTACAGTTTTACCATTCATTCGAATAAAATTTTTCGTAGGTAATTATTTAGAGACTTTTAATTTCTAACTATATTTAAAATAAACATACTTTTTTTTTCATTCCAATTTTATTAGGATTCCGTCAGAAAAGAATAATTATTTTTGTAACTACGAAATTCCTGGAAGGGTCAGTGTCAGCTTTAAGAGTGCATTTGTTGCAAAACTTAACGATTTGTTAACTAATTTCCAAAAATCTCTTTTTTTTTTTCACTTTTAAAAATTAAAAATATAATTGTTAATTTCGAAAAGCAAATATTTCACTCGATATCGTTTTAAAACTCTCATCTATCGGCTATTTTGATTTCGTGAACGTGATGTTAATCCCCTGGAATTTCTACTACCGTCCTCAAATCTAGATTATTTTATCTATTTGAATGCAAAAAATGACATTCAGAAGAGCAATAAAAACATGAAGGTTGCTGCGGAGTTATATTTTCATTCCGATTTTGAAATACATTTTTATCCCTATTTCAACGACTCGTTTGTGGATTTTCCGGTCTTTGAAAAATGTTCTAAAACATTTTCAGATATCGGCGAGAAAATATAATTCTTCTGAAACCTTCATTATTTTTTGCTCTTTCGGATTGGCATTCAATGAGATAAAGCAGAAAGCCATCAGTAGCATTAACATTACGTCGCCGAAAATCAAATTTTATGTGGACGGGAACCTTAAATGCTGTATTCGAAATAATCTGAATGTATCGGTGTGGAAATTGTCGATAACTTTTCCAAATAAATTGAATGAAAACGTCATCTACAGATGTACAAGTATAAAACCAATCGTAAGCACTGCTATTGATGCGACTCAAGCATCTTCAAGCCGTCAATTTGAATATTTGAGAAATCAATTTAAAATAACCCGTTGAGATTATCTTCATTTACAGTAAAAATAAATACTGTTGAATGAATAAATATCACGAAATAAATAAAATTATTAAAACCACCATTTTATCATCATCCTGTCAAACAATATTTTCCATAAATGTTAAGCAACGTAAATTAAGATAATTTTCATTTTGGTGATCTGACATATTTCACGGAAAATCATTGCAGCCCTTTCAGATCTAGGACTTAGCATGGATGATGTATAGAAACTAAAGAGAATTCCGTGTGGAATGCAACGTTCGTTTTAGCTATTCTGTTAAGAAAACTGGAGAATCCATACAGAATAATACTTGAGACAAAGTAACAACAAAGTCCGGTTACCATTTCGATAGCACACTCGTAGAAACGGAGTTCATATCCTCTTTCCCTCAGGCCGCGGTAGCCTAGTGGTCAAGGTCGTGGACTAGCGGCCGGCGGTTATCGTTCAGTTGCGGGTTCGATCCTTGGCCGCCAAAGACCAGCCGTGTAGCCGGGGCTGATGCACGTTAAATCTGTTCGGGGCCCAAAGTCCTCCCATTGGCGTGGTGTGGATGTTAGGAGAGGGGGGTGCCAGCTCAGGTGTCGTCCTCGTCACTTGACCGTGGTTCAAAATTACGAGGTCCGTCGCCAATAGCAATCGTGTTGCTTCTAGTGCGACGTTAATAAAAACTAAACTAAACTATCCTCTTTCCCTCAAAAAAATTCTACCAAAACCACCATTCCAAGAACCTTGCCTTAAGATATATAATAATATATGACATTTAAGACTATTAAAGAAGAATGTATTATCGAAGGAATGAATTTCCTTAAAAAAAATGGAATGTAGCATACTCTTTGATTTCTCAAACTGATAATCAACGGTATAACTGCCCTTAAAAAATCTTTTTTTTAAAGGAAAGTTCTAAAATGAAAACTCCTTCGACAGCATCGCAAATAAGATTTTGCTTGCTTGAATCGTAAAAAAAACATGCATTCGATAAGCGTTTTGACTGAATTTTTACATTAAAAACAGTCACATGACTGACATTTTGAAAATTTTAGTAATGGTGAAGTTTTCACCTAGTTGACACAAATATATAACGCGTTATTTAAGAATCACTTGTACACACACAAAATAGTGCAATATGGAAAATTATTATTAAAAGAAAATGTGTTCTGTAGGTTCGTTCTGGTCTTCAGGCCCTCAGCCAGCGCATAATAGGTAGCAATACCATCGTGCAGGGAGCTCTCCCTTCCATCTTGCAGGACACCCCGGAAACCTTTTTTGAAGACAACATTGAAACTGTAGAAGTGAGTGTTTTTTTATGTCATTTTAATAAAAACGGGACTTAGTATTGAGAATTTGGTTTCAGTGCATAACGAAGTAATTTAGTATGTTTATTTTACTGCATCCATTACTATGTATATTTTATTTGATTAATTTATGAGCAACTTTATTACGTGGTACAATAAATCACACAAATGCTTCATAATAGAGAGTTTAATATTAGTTTAACTTTCATTTCAAACGAATTTCTTTATTACATAACACTGCAGGGTGTCCATGAGTTATTGTCGGGATTTCTTTACCTCATAATTTTTGATTAAAGAACATTATGAAAAAGTATTACTACACATTCGTAAATTGTAAATTTTTGAACAGAAAGTTAAATAATTTTTTCACGTAGTGGGCTTTGGATGCAAGAAATCCATCTGGATAGAACTCAGCTTTCTGCAGAGTGTACTTAGTCAATTGATACAGCACAATTCTACATGTATACACAAATCCATTACAAATACATGATATCCCTTGTGGATTATGAACAAGAAAGAACTACCTTCCAATCATTCTATCTGACGTTGGTAAGCCACTGGTTGGTTAGCCGACATTGTTGGAGGGTATGTCCACACACGTATATACACACAAGTACATACATACTCTCTCTCTCCCTCTCTCTCTCTCTCTCTCTCTCACACACACACACACACACACACACATATATATACAGTGGTGGCCAAAATTGTGGACAATTTTGGATACTTTTATATGGTTTTTTTTTTTTAAAAAAAATTTTTGTATGCTTATAAAAAATGTTACGTTGCATAAAATGCAAAGTCGTATACATCATTTTCAAGAGAATTTCCTAATTCAATACAAAAGACAACATTCAAATATTTTCAATATAAAAAAAAGTCTTAAGTATTTTATTCTAAGAAACAAATGCAGTTTGAAGTGGTTTGTAATGTCTGAATTTTTCATAGCCAATCTTTGTTCTTGTTCTGGGTACCAATCAAATATCCACAATGACTTGGGAACAAATCAAATGACTTGTTCCAACTGTAAACATGATGCCAGCAGAAGCTGACATCATGTTTACTGTTGGAACAAGTCATTATTGTGCTTTGTTATGAAGAAAGGGTAAGAGAAGACTGTTTCTTATGTAATCAAATCACAAGTAGGAATTGTTGCAAAAAATTTTAATATTTAGTCAAGAAGCAATGACATCAAATTACAGAGTAGATTGGACACATAGAAAGAGATGTAAGATTACTGTGTTACAAAAAATGGGTCTTTCCTATGCTGAAATTGCAAGACAGGTGGAGGGATCAATGACTACACCTGGAGTCCGAAAGTTTTATTTATGATATCAGGAGACAAATTCCATAAAAAACAAAGCAGGGAAAGGACGAAAAAGATGCACCACATCTGTTAATGACAGAATAATCAATAGTCTATGTCTCCAAGATGGAAGAATATCATTAACGGCCATCAGAAGTTATCTGAATAACGGTGGTGTTTCTGTAGGTTCAAGAACTTTCAGGAGAAGATTAACAGATGTTGGAGTAAGAGGTAGAATTCCCCGAAAAAACTCTTATCTGAATTTGTAGTAGCACAGTAAAATATTACAGCGGGTAAAGGAACACATTAATTGAACAGATGATCATACAGGTGCGATGAAACTAAGATATCGTTATTCGGTAGTGATGGACGAAAACATGTAATAATATTAGAAAAGATATATTTTGACTGCTGTCAGGCAACTATGAAGAACCTACTTAGTATTATGACTTGGTCATGCATGTCAGCAGATGGTATAGGTCGCCTTCGTGTCATCGATGGGGCACTGAATGCCAAAAAATACATTGACACTATTCTAGAACAAAACTTCTACCTTCCATCAGGGATCTCTTTCCCAATAATGCTTCATTTATTTTTCAGCAGCATTCTGCTCTCTGCCACACAGCTAAATTATCGAAATAATGGTTTCGTACAAAAGATCATTGATTTGTTGTCCTTTCCCGGAAACAATCCTGACCTCAATCTTATCGAAAACATGTGGCACCGTTTGAAAACTCTTATCCGAATGAAGCGCCCATCAAATAAAAGAGAACTAATTGAGGCTATAATCGTTTCCTGATATAACGTAATAATGAAGAAAGAGCTTAAAACTATCGTCAACTCAGTGAAATATCGATGTGAAACTATAATGAAACATAAAGTCTCCCTTACTCATAACTTAATGCAATCATCAGTATCTAATGTATATTGATAATTACAGCTACTTAACGCTTTTTGTATTGCAAATACCTGAATTATGTTTTTTGTATTGAATTCACTTTTAAATTGTCTTTAAAATGATACACACGACTTTGCATTTTGTGAAACGTTAAGTTTTCTATATGGATACAAAGTTAAAAAGTATATAAATTTCCAAAAGTGTCTACAATTTTGGCCACCACTGTATACACACGCACGCACGCACACACATATACATGTATACACCACTTACAAACCCATCACATGCCCACCACATACCTATGCCACATGCCCACCACATACCTATG
>BMAW01033804.1:132687-207075 GCA_019974015.1 Nephila pilipes | reverse complement strand
CCCACCACATACCTATGCCACATGCCCACCACATACCTATGCCACATACACACCCCATATACTTAAGTCCCGTGCACACACAAAACACTTACGTCACATGCGCTCACCAAATATATGCACCTGAAAATACAACACCATATGCAAATACATACACCATATGCATATGTTCATGCATACTCCACATACACACATACCTACGCCACATACAAATATATATTCATACACCACATATACACGCATACAGTGGCCATACAAAATCGATAATGGGGCACAAATCAAACAAGGCTGGGTACAATTGTTTCGTTCCCTATAAAAAAGCAGATAAGATTTAACGGCGTGTGTTTATTTCTTTTATTATTCATACTCACTTATTCTGTGTGTGTCGCCTTTCATTTGACCGTAGAGGAGGTGGGATACCAAATGTCAGTAAATCCAGTTGTTGGAGGGAAATTCGCGAACAGTGCACGCACATTAAATTCAAATTGACCTCACAGAGCAGGCTGTGGTCACTAGAAATTCATTTATGTTGCTGGATCGCAATTACGGGGTCAATAACACTCCTACAGTTCTAAATGTCGATTTCAATCAACCAACCTAATCAGTTCACGAAGACTCAATTTCCCTTTATTTCCCTCCTCTCATCAAGGGAATTTTTTTTTATTTTCTTTCAAAAAAGAAGAAATTACAACGACAGATTCCCCCTTCATTTCTCCCTCCCCTTCTATGAGAGAGGTTTACCATAAAGCCATAAGCCTCAGTTTTATTTTTTTGGAATGTCCCTCCACGATGCACATGCGCCTGTAATAGTTGTTTGTAAATGAAACCGGTGTTCCACTTTTCATCCTAACTGGTTTTTAACAACTGAAATCCTAAGATAAAGAAATAAGTAAAGAATAAATTTTTATCTACCTCAAATGATCTAATTTGCAGATAGAATAAAAGCAAATTTGGCATTTTATGCCTAACTATACTTATATTTCATATCTGTTCAGAAATCGAATGCAATAGTCAGTTTATGATGCTTTCTCATATTTATGAACAAGCGTAGAACTCTTAAAAAAGTAAAATAAAAATGCTGTATGTAGTAAACTATGTAAAAATTGAAATGTTTAAAGAAAAGACACTCCAACACTCGTCGGAAGTACTATACTATTTCTGGAGTTTTTTTTTTTTTTTTTTTGACTTACAGAAGTAATGGAGAAATTTTTAACAAAAATTTATTGTTTTTGTCACGAAATTAAAAGCATTTAAAAAATTCAATCATATTTCGATATAATTACTAACGATTAATTTGGGGGTAAATCGATATTTTGTCCAGAAAATAAATTACCCGAAATTATGCTCATGCAATTCAAGGTAAAAAAAATGATGTTGCTAAGTTAGAATGTAATATTTACTGTAATACTAAGGTTACCAATTTTTTACAACAAAAAGGAGGACGAAAAATTTTAAGAAAAAAATACGGCTTAAAATAAATCAAACATTTTATTAATTCAAACAAAAATACTAATTATGCTTATATCCCTTTTAATCATTTAATTAAACGAGTATTTTTCCACTGAATGAATATTTTTGTCAATATATTATTTTCTAATAATATATTGGAAATTTCGGAGCAAGAAATATCCTTCATAATACATTTTACGGTAAGTGATACAGCGAGAGTATCAACATCCAATCTTGATTTCTCGCATGTCCAAAAATCATTACCAATGACAAAAAAGTTTCAACTGTTGCATTAGTTCCAGGGCGGCACAACGTAAATTCAATAAAAAATAACTAAATTTTCATATGTAATATATTTATTTTTGAAGTGGTTAAATATTTCCACCCATCTTTTATCAATTTCAACATGTTGATTTTCCCATTGTTCTAATGTAACAGAATTTAAATATTCATTCAGTCTTCTAATTTCTCCAAACAAACAATTGTCATAGATTTTATTATCAAGCATTTCTCTCTATAAAAACTCAACGCAGTTTTCAATATCTGCCCAATTTATTGCGATGAATTAAAAAAAAACCATTGAAAACTGTTATTTCCTGTGATATTTGTTTCAGATAATTCTTCGACGTATTGGAAAGATGTTTGGTAAAAATTCTGCACTTCTTTGATGCACTTTTCCGTTATTCTCGGAGTTTATTCCTCTAAGTTTGACAACTTTCTTTTTATTATTAAAGGAATAAATTTTTCTTCTTACCATGATTTATATTGAAGGACAAAACGTTCAAAATAAGACTAACTTCTGTAGCTGAAATGTTCATCTTCAGTCTCTTAATTCATTTTGTGGAAAATAGATGCCTCTGATCATGTACAAAATACATTGATATCTCCAATAATTCATAAGTGAAAAAAATATTCCAGAACTTTTGGACATTTGTTTAAATTTTAAAAAATGAACGGAGAGGCTCAAATAATTGTAAAACACGCTCCACAGCATGTGTTAGAGGGAGCCATTTAACTTTCGAATATCCTAAAAGATTTTTGTATTCAACATTTGCGTAACAGTTTGGTGCGGCATCTCTGAATACAGAGATTAACAGGTTAGTTTTAAAATATTGAAAAGGATGACTGAAAAGGGACACTTTTCGAGGAAGGACAGAACCTACAAAAGGAGGACGATTGGTCACCATATTGATACGCAGTCATTCGTAGTACATTGCTACGGAAGTTTTGTATTTTGTCTTCTCTGCGGAATGCCCATTATGGACGGAAAGAAGGTTGTACAGTTTAGGTGAGAATATGCCAGGCAATAATGCTGAATAGGTAGAAGTGTCAAATTTCATCACCGCGACAAATGGGCTACACTAATAAGATACCCTTAGACAAGTCAGGAAGACTCTAGAACAAATTTTGAATTGTTCTAGAATATATTAATCTAGAAACTATATCAGCGACTGTGCAGATCGTAGTTAATATGAGTCTTTTTCTTTTGGAATATTGTAATTACATGTTTCTATATTAGGTGATAACGGGGGCATTGAATTGGAGCTGTGTTTAAATACGCGAGTGTATTATCTGATTCATGTTACACGGAAGTATATTGTACATGCTAGAGAGTCTTAAAAGAAAGTTTAGATTTACTCTATAATAATCTGCTTCTTAATTGCGTGGACTTTTTCTGCAATTGAGAGCCAATCAACCTCATAACATCAAAGAAAATTTTGTAATTAAAAGGACTATTAACTGTAGCTTGCAATAAAGGCTTTCTCAAATTTAAGGTATTGCAAGATTTAAGAAAATTATATTACAAGATTTATTATGAAACTACATATAAAGATCTAACATTACTAATTAAAGTATTACACACACACACATTATATATATATATATATATATATATATATATATATATATATATATATATATATATATATATATATATATATATATATATATGAGAGAGATATATATATATAATGCCCCTCAGCTAATTTGGCAATCATGAGTAAAATTTTAATATGGTATTCAGCTAAATGGACATTTTCAAAATATACTTTTATAAAATGAGATTTGTCTCAGAAAAATAATAATCTACCAACTTTACATAAATAAATAGGAGAATTCATGTGACAAATACAGTTGCTTAAAACGATACATCCGATTTCAAAATTTCCGTATTTTCAAAAATAAACGACAAAGAATAAAGCGATGCATAAATATAAAGGAAAACTGCGGAAGTTTTTTTTTTTTTTTACAAGTCTTCGATATAGCCTCCTCCAGCTACACGTATAATGTCTTTTCAATTTATAAATGTCTGCCGAACTCGCTATAAAGTGTCAGTGGTCATTGATTGTATAACAGCAGAAATCTGTTACTTAATTTCAAATAAATTTGTAGGAAAAGCGGCGCGTATACATTCATTTACAAACCTCCAAAAGAACAAATCGCATGGGGTCATATCAGATGACTTAGGTGTAACACCAAGTCACACACATTTGGTCTACTGCGACTGATCCTACTGCGAGGTAGCTCCACGACAGCTTCTAAAACGGCTTTCGCGAAATAGCTTCACAAGGGTCAACTATTGTTTACAATATATAATTCGGGATAAAAACCAACGTTTTTAAAAACAATCTTGTTATATAAATGCAAAGTTTTTTTTAAAAAAAATATTTGGTGGTATTTTGCCAAATGTGGATACCCAACGTTCAGCCCAAAAAAAATCGCCAAGTTGGCAATTTTTGAAATCATGCCAGGTGGTTGGGCTAAACTACATTGTTAAAATATCAGTTAAAACTTGTCGCAAATGTCTAAATATTGCATTTTTAGGCGAGTAAGAATGATTTCCAAAGTTTCAGAGCTCTAGCTTAATGGGAAGTTGGTTAAATTAACAATCGAAAATTTGATGACACACTGATACACACACATTAAATGAAATACATAAAAACGTTTTAAAAACTTCCACAGTTTTCCTCTGTATTCATGTGTTACATTATCATTCTGTGTCGTATATATTCTTTTTAAAAATGGAATTTTGAAATCGGATGAATCATTTTGAATTACGCTGTATATATATTTTTATAGTCTTTATTCATAAAGCCCCAGGTAATTTGGATAGCATATGTAAAATTTTACTATGGTATTTTGTTTGATGGACATTTTCAAAATGTTGCTTTCATATAATCCATGATTTGTCCTCATGCAATAATTATCTATCAACTTTATATAAATAACTAGGAATTCTGGTTACAAAAATGTAATATCCATGCACTTTCTTAACACTTAACATTTACAAAAAAACGCTATTAAACTTCGCAGTTTTTCAAATGGTTTCCAAACATATACCCTAAATCAAAGGAGAATGCTATAGAGCATTAATCAACAGTTCACAGATAAAAGCAATATATATATATATATATATATATATATATATATATATATATATACATACATACATACACACACACATACATACATACGAGTACAGCTATTATCAAACCCGCAAAGATACAGGGTGTTATAAAACTCATGGGCGAAAATTTAAGGGGTGATAGAAAACATCCTAACTAGCAATTTTAATCTTGGCAAAGGCTGAGAGCAAGTAGTGAACCTCTAGACGGCGCTATAATGAAAAGCATAAAGCTTAATATATACATTTCTTACACATCGTCATTTCTGCCATAGATTTCAGGAATCGATAGAAATGCTGCTAGCGGTCTTTCGACTTCCAGAGCATTCTCATTCACAAGACCATACATAAAATATATATTCGCCTTCTTCTGATTATTGTAGGTCCCCATGCCTCTTGAAATTCACGGTAGAAATTACGATGTGTAAGAAAACTCGCGCTTTATGCTTTCCATTACAACGCCCCCTATCGGTTCACCGCTTGCTCTCCGCCTGGGATTGTATTGTGAAAATTGCTTGTTCAGATCTTTTCTATCCCCATTTAAGTTTTTGCCCATGAGTTTCGAAACACTTTGCATACTTAAATATATGAAAAAGGTAATGAGACTTTGTCCATATAATTCTTGTGGTTTTGAATAATTTTTCACTCCCGGGCATATTAATAATAAATGACATTTTCCACATGTATGATGAGTACAGTTCAAAAGTTATGTTACAGTTAGAAATATTAAGTCTTATTCTGATGTTCTCAAAGAAAGATTTCATTACTTTTTATGAGTATATTTATCAATTAATTAAAAGCTTCCGATGAAGCGTATCACGAATAAGCGGAACAATTTACATTTGAATTTCTATGAAGAGAACCGTATTGAAAACTTGCCTTCCAGCTCGTGCTGTTGCATTGATGACCCAATAATTCTTGATAAATATTAGTTTAAACTTAATCGTAAAATTAATGTATAATATCAAAATTAATGTGAACAAGTTATGATTTAATTAAAGATGAATATTTAACCCTGAGTATTCCAAATAATTGAACATAAATTGTCTAATAATATATACAATGAAAGAGATGTTTAAAAATTTAATATTATATTAATGCATAGTTATATAATTTTAAATTACAATCCAATGATATACAAATAAATGATGAAACAGATAAATTTTAAAATATTAAGTATTTTTTCAAATGTTATATGAAACATGAACACTCGATCAAATTCATAAAGCGGAACGCAAACAAAACAATTCTCAATAACATAAAAGGAACACAATTTTTTCAATTCGGAACGATTTTTGAGATTGGAATTTAATTGCATATTAGTTGAAATTCCTTTCATCCCGATCAATGATTTGTCCTGAGATTGATTATCAACTAGAAAAATCAACCGTTTTATAACAGAAAGTTCTTAGTAATTACCAACTGGACTTTGAAAAGCAACAAAAAAAAGGGGGGGGGGAGAAACCAGACAAAACCGACATAAACTAGATTAGCTTTTCTCAACCTTCCATTTATTTTTTAATAATATTAATATACGTGGTTGTAAGTTTGTTTCTGCGAGATAAAGCACTGTATTTACATCCAACCAATTTCTTTCTTTGGTTTTTATTACTGACATAGTTGGAAGTTTTTTTTTTTTCCCACATAAACAGGAAGTCGAAAAAACGATCAAGAATTTGATAACTTCCTTCATACCAGAGAAATGGATATTCTTTATCAAAAAGATCCAGAATATTGAGACAATGATTGCATTTTATGTCTAGACACAAGAGGAACATCAAAAGACAATTCTATCTGTTTTGCCTTGTCACGAAGATCGAGTGTTCATGAATTTACATTTTCCAAAAAAGGATTATTAATCCAGAGGTTACTTTGACGTGGTTCTTCGGTTTCAGAGAAATGCTGATTTAAGTTTTTAGCTAATGCTCTTTTTTTAAATGTTGGTTTATTACATTGAAAAGTACCTGTTTTTGACGACAGATGGCGTTGTTGAGGCAAGTTGGTGCTATTGTATGCAACCATCCGTTAAATAAAAATTTGATTTGTTGAGTTTTTGTCATCATATTATATCGAGTTGTCATCATCAATGAGATCTGAATGCATTCTTATACATCGGAAATGAAGCAATAATCAAAACAATGGGTTGCTTCCGGTGAGTCTGTCCAAAGGAAAGCAAAGACGCTCTCATCGGCTAGAAAATTGATGACGATGATTTTTCGGGGTGTAAAAGGTGTCCCACTCGTGAACCTCTTGGTAAAGGAAAAACGACGACTGGACAATATTATAATGCTTCATCCCATTCCTAACTAACTTTTAGAACCTCCTTCGTAATCGCAGTAAAACAATTTTTGGAATACACATTTTATGTCATACTCTTTATTGATTGAATACTTTTCGAGCGGCGGTTTCTATAATCAAGTCTATAAAAGCAAATGAATTAATAAATGTTATGATTCGCATTTGTTTTGACAATTGTCTTCAAATGAGAGTAATTTCCTGCGCTCGCGGCAACAACTGTACACATATGTTTACAGAAAAAGACAATTAAGAAAGAAGAAAAAAAAACTGTTTATTTCTTTTAGATCAAGCCTATAAAATATTTAACACTAAAACAACTTTAAAAGTCTCGTTTTTATGACCCTTTCTACTCCTACCACCTAATGCGTTCTTAAAGCTCAAGATAATAAAGCGGATTGCAAAAAATAACAAATAACAACACCCGAAAATACATTTTATGAGATAACGTAACTTATTTTTCGGACAAAGCAGGGTAATAATCGTAAATTAATTTTCGAGAGTTAAATAAATAGATAAAATAATATCTGGATGATATATATCTAGACATATTTTATTGTAAAATGGTCGACGCTATAAAAATATGACTCACATATTTTACGTAGAAATTGCTTTTTTTATGGTACGTGCATGACATCTGCGAGTTAATTGAAATTGACTTGTACCATCATTTTTGCTTGCATAAAAATATAAGAAATGAGTGTGCAAACATTATATTATTAGTTTTAGATACGCATCAGGTATTTGCATAAATGTAACATTCCATTTTTGAATGAGTTTCTTTTTTAAAAGAAAATTAAATCACGACAGCATGTCATTTTTCAGACTTATTTCCTGATCCTGTTTTCTCAGATGGTTACATCTCCAGTTGGACGTTATTTACATTTAATCTTTCACCTAGAAAATTGAAATATGAATTTGAAATGGATGTAAAAAAACAACAACAGTATAAAAATGTCTTTTAAAAAAAGAAACAAGTACAGATGAAAAGGGGACAGCAGATGGCTATTTTAATCGACTTCTATTTAACTGGTTACTTCGTTCAAAAAGTGATGCATATGCACCTGCCGCAGTATGCCTCTAATACAGGGGTGGCCAACTCTTATGGGAAGAGCACAATTATCTGAACAAAAAGAAACAAACGTGGCACTTTCAGCTCTCCCATTGTGAAAAAATATAAAAAAGACGATAAACTGTTATTTATAAGCTGATTATGAGATTTTTTCGAACGTTTTTTTAGATGTAAATCTGAGTAGTGGAGGCGTAAAAAATAATGTAACCAATAAAACAAAAGTTCAAAATTTCATTGTCAATAAGCATTTTAAAGGTTCATCCAGTTACGCTAGGTATAAAATAAAAATGAATAACTTGTGTGTGTGTGGAAAGATTTGAACTTAAGTCATTAAACTTTATTAATAAGATATTTGAATTTGTATATTTTTTTTTACCAAATCATCTATATTATTATTAGTTCTCGAAGTTGCTAACAAAAATTTGTGAACGGAAGTTTGGTTTGCACACAGATCTTTTCGGAAATATATGTTGATAGAAATGAACTTTTTTTGCATACGTCTCAGTAATGATAGCTAAAATACTTGCACTGTTAATCTTTATATGTTTTTTGTATCATAGAGAAATGCAGTCTTAGCACATTCCATTCTGAACGATGTTCCTGGTCTCTGCCCGATTATGCCGAAAGGCGCAATGTACATGATGGTAAGTTCATTTTGATTTATTCTTGCATATGTGATATTAAACTTTACACCCTTCGTCTTTCGATCTTACAATGAACTCTGACCTTCAAATGTTTTTGGATAATTATTCGTTATCCTGCTTTCTTATCGTGCTTAAATCGATTCAAATTTGTCCTTGTAATGTTGTTAGAGATTCAACGCACTGTCTTCTATTGTCCTTTCACCTTGCAAAAAGCCAGTATGATTGGACTGCAGTTTAACCCCACCACTTGGCGACGGAAAATTGGTTGACGATAATTCGCTAAATATGATAACCCTCGTATACACAGCAACTCATTACGATAGTCCTGTTGACGTAGCAAATGGTGGGACTAAACTGCATTTTAACTCCCAGTATTGAGAACAGTAAATTAGAAATGTAAGGAATAACAGGAGCTCTATGGATACACTCAGAATTCCTCAAATTTTTCGAAAGGATATCGGATTGGATCCACTGATCGTAATGGGTCACATTTGAATTCATGAAGGTTTTATCGAATTCATTCAAGGGAATCTTCCGGTTGTTTATGTTTCCAGGAGTAATTTTTCTCCCACAATTTTTCCCGGAGTGAACCATAGCTCCAAGAACCAGTTGGCGAGCAAAGGTATTTATAGGTGTAATAATAATAAACGTTAGGGCATGGAATTAACTTGGCATTATCGGCAAAGGAACATGTTTAAACATTTTTCCAATAAAAACATTGTTTTAATTGGAAAGTTAATTAGCAAAAAGAGAGATATATAACTTTTTCATAATTTTGGCAATTTTTCTTTTTTGAAAATTTGTCTTTATTCATGAAGAATTTCCAAAACGCTTCAGTCACGATGTTATCAAGTTTGCTCATTATTTTAACTGTGATGTCTTTATAAATATTCGGCATATTGACAAAATACTTTCAATTCTCCAATTGCAAATATACTACTCAAAATCTAAATTTAAAAGTTAGGTTAATTACCAAGTATTGTAAATTAACGGGATTATGTGATGCATACGTTCGATTCAAAACTACTCAGTTCAGTTATCGCAAGTAATCTAGGACAATTTAATATTTTAAGAACAGTTATTTATCACATTAAACCAGTATCGTGTTCAGGTAAAATATCAACACTCGTCCACACAGAACGAAATCGGCAAAGGAACATGTTTAAACATTTTAAAATTAGATAAGTTATAACAGGAGGGATACGACTCTTATCGGACAGTTACTGCTCTAGGCACGGAACTTGGTGATGAAGAACAACTGTTGTTTTTGTCGTGTATACATCAGTAGGCTAGAGCATCCACCAAGCGGCTACGAAGACGATGGATCCACAGTTTCGAGATATCTTCTAACCATCCAAGCGTGGTACCTAGTTGTTATGGTCTTGAATTCGCGGTCGAAATTGTTTTTTCGATTCATGGGTTCGAGTCCTAATGCCATCCTTGTAGTGACCGGTGTGAAAGAATAGTCCCACTGTAGCTCATGCATGTCGTATCTGAAATAGGTACCCAAAGTTTGGAAGTATACAGGGCAACCTGCCCCTCGGGATTTTGTCAGGGGACTGATCCTCCAGGTTGAGGAACCTCAGCGGCTTGTCTTCAAAATAAGTAAGGATATCATGATTCTGAGGGATCCTAGTGATATTTTTTTCTTTCCCATGGGATTAACTGTCTGATAAACACGGGTTATACATCCCCGGGATCCTTCTCTAGTTTCGATCATCCTTCTTGTCATATTTTTTTCAAACGTCCCAGTCACCTTCAACTTGTTTGGTGCAGCCCATCTGGCTCTTGCGCCATTGAAATACTATCTCTCTATCACTTGTCTAAATTACTAAATTCGATTAAAAGATACTGTCAAACGAACGAAATCGTCGGGGAGCCTTAACATAAGTAATAGGCAAATATTTTTATATTTTGTATGCACGTGAAACATTTGGCATAAGGTTCGTCACAAAGTATAACACAAAAGTAGATATACATTCAGAGTCTTATTTTTCGTACAGATTAGGCTGAAGTCTAAGGGCCTCGTAATTTTTTCTGTTTAATACACTCACTTGCGTA
This sequence comes from Nephila pilipes, assembly GCA_019974015.1. Taxonomy (NCBI): domain Eukaryota; kingdom Metazoa; phylum Arthropoda; class Arachnida; order Araneae; family Nephilidae; genus Nephila; species Nephila pilipes. The sequence goes on along the minus strand of BMAW01033804.1, from coordinate 196,151 downwards.
ATTTGATTAAAAAGAGTTCGAGGAACATCGAAGTTTTTGAAAGCAATATAATATTCCAAAGATTAATACTGCCCCAACACGTGCCATTTCTACGAATCATTTGTTATGTGCAACTGAATACATTATTTTTTTTTTATTTACTCAACTCTTAATTTTTAGTTTTAGAATTGAAAGTTCATATTCCTTTCTTTTTCCAGGTTGGCATCCAGAAAACTTCTTTCTCAAAGTTCAAACATGACATGGATTTCGTAGAATGCTTGATGTCAGAACAATCTGTTTTCTGCCTTCCTGGCAGGGTAATTTATTAATTATATTTAACAGCATTAAGTTATTTTCCCTTTACTCTATATTTCAATAAAAATTTTATACCTAACATCTTTGAAAATGGCGCCCACAAATCATTCTCATGACTGCGCATTCAGGTGCAGAAAAATAAAATGATTATTGCAAATGAAATGAATAGATTTATTGACCTGATTGTCTGCTTTCACCAGTACTCTAACAATAATCAATTTACCCTGATTTGATAGATTGGTAGCACGTCAGTTTTTGGAACATATCCTTACATTAGTTCAATCGGCCAAAGATATAGTCTATCCTTTATATTGCTAGTAATTTTGAGAAACCAATCTTGTCAATCATATTGTGGTAGCAATCGCTAAATTCAAATGCTAAATAAAAGTGCAAAAAGACGCAGTAAAGAACAAAAAGTCGTGATTGTTTCTTTTGAGAATAATTCAACTTAAAAATAAAATCGTTTGGAAATATCATTTAACATTTTCATATCAAATGATATTAAAAATAAAATTTTCGTGCTACCAAATAATAATAAAATTAAAAAAATACATATATTGTCATTGTTTAGAAGCACAACGTTAAGAAATATATAGATTTAAAACTGCTAATCTGATAAGTAATCCAAAATTGAACTTTTAATAACATTTATTTTAATTTAAGATGCTTCAATGTAACTCTTTCAGTTTGTATTCGAAAACTTTTAAAATTTCCTCTGAATATCTCTGTCTCATTCTTATATTAGCACTTCCAAGAGAGTGCGGGAGTGAAAACGAGAGAGAAAGAGTATGAGAGAGAATGTGTGTGTGAGAGAGAGTATGTGTGTGAGTGTGTGTGTGAGAGTGAGAGATAGACTTACCTGCTTCAGGTAAGAAAGGTATTTAAGACTCCGATTGGCTCGAGGGATCTGTTTTCCCGTAGGATTTACTGTCTTTTTTTAAACACGGATGACGCATCCCTCAATGCCCTAGTGATATTTCCTCATTTTCGATCCACCTCCGAATCAACAAATGCTTGCATTTTTCTTTATTCCTTCTGTGTTTCATTTCCAGACATATTATTTGTAACAATTTACTTATTATACTGGGTTTCTAGTAAATTAATGAGTTTTGGGGGTAGATTAGCCAATTATATGGCCTTTGCACCTGTAACTTTAACTAACCAACCGAGATTTGGTCAAAGCATGCATGTTTGCTGCGATGATCTCCACATCCACAGTTAGATTATAACAATTTGTGACGTCACTTTCAGTACTTTAATTTGAAGAAACTTGCAAAGAAAAATACGATAAATACCAAACGTTATCGAATACTTCATGCCTCATCACCATACCTGATAAAGCTTCTTCATTTTTGTTATTTTTGTTTCTAAAAGAAGGAAATAAAAAAGATTTAGTACACTCATGTTCAATATTATCTCTATATGCATAAAATCATGGATTCTCAGAAAAGGTGAATTTTATAAGTTTTTGTGCGAAAAGGGTACTTTACATCATAGCACTTAAATTCAAAGGGGGGGGGAATTGAAAAAAAAATAAAGTCTCATTAATTTAATGATTGACTTGAACACACATATAATGACGTGATTTTAATGTTGGCAATAAAGTTGTTGAATACAGTTCGAGAAATTCGTTTCCACTCCTCCAACGTTTTTCAGGGCATTTATATCTTTCGGGGGAGGTCTCCGCGCGACTATTTTTCCAGGAGAGTCCTATATGTTCTGTATAGAGTTCGCACCAGGAGACTTTGCTGGCCACGGTATTCGCTCAGTAACTTTGATTCAAAGTATTCGCCAACGAGGTTTGCTCCATGTGTACTATCATCATCGCTTATATATAAAAATTCACCCCTGAAAAGTCGTACATGCGAATCTCATTCGGTAACCGATATCTCTAGCCAGTCACAGATTTTTATTCAAAACGCGAAGGGGTGTACGTCCAGCGACCATTATTTCTCCATATATCATCACACCGGTCCAATCGAAACGGTTTCATTCCATTGTGATAGTATTTCAGACTCCTCCCAGATGTAAACAACCTTAGAACCAGATGTCAAAATAAATATCGACTCATCAAAAAAGAGAACATAGATTCAATGGTGTTTGTTACATTTGTAATGTTTTTTACGTCAATTAAAGCGATTTTTACTTAGTCACAGTGGGGTGATCAGGTGCGACAGAATAGTCACATTGTATCTCGCTCGTGTCGTAAGAGGCGACTGAAATGGATACCCAGTGTCTTGGGGTATAGCTGGGCACCCTGCCCCTGGGGATTATATCAGGGGACTTCAGGGACTTGTCTTCTTTAGGTAAGTACGGGCATCATGACCCCGAGGCCCTCTAGTGATCTTTTTCCTTTCCCTTGGAGTTTACCGTCTTTGGTACAGACGAGTGACGCCACCCCCTGGGTTACCCTAGCGATCCTTCTCTACTTTCGACACTCCTTCTTGTCAACCAATTTGTGTCTTTTCTTCACGTCTAGACCACTGTTAAATCCTGTTTGGCGCATCATAGAGACATCGAACTCTTGCGCCAATGAACTTTACTTTCTCACTTGACCCTTCTTTTCGACCAATCATTTTTTATTGTTTTAACGTCTAGATCACAGATTTACCTTGTTTGACTCAGTATGGCCACATCTGGCTCTTGCACCAATAAACTTCACTATCACGTCACATTACTGATTCCATTAGTGACCTGCCTTGTAGGGGACTGATGCACGTTAAATCTGTCAAAATTCCAAGTCCTCCCGTTGGCTTTGTGGAGAAGTTTGGAGAGGGAAGTTCTAGTTTGGTTATTACCTTGGATTTTCAAAATTTTGATGCCCGTCGCCTATTAACTCTGGTGCTGCTTCTCAGGTTGACGAAAGCAAATAATCATAATCTAGGGATACCCTAGCGATCCGTTTTTATTTTCGAATCCTTCTTGTCAATCATTTTTTACCTTTTTTTTTTCAAACACCTAGATCATAGTTACACCTTGTTTTGCACAGCATAGCCATATCTGGATCTTGCATCATTAAACTTTTTTCCCGGTTGGGGTGATCAGTGCCTAGTAGCTGAGATTATTATTCAAACAAAAGAAAAGATCGTGTTCCTTTCAATTACGCACAAATATTCCGAAGAGAAGAGACGAGAAATCTCTTAAGATTTCAACCTGAGCGTCGTATTTGAGGACATTGTAACTACTCATTCCAGGGTGCGACATGGACCTAAAAAAAGTTATACTGGCATAGTAAATGTGCTACAAGCATTGCAGCCTTTTGTTCATATCATCTGTAGTATTCAACCTAACTGCAATTAAATGGTGTCAATAGCACTCTCTAGGTATCCCGTCATTTAACGCAACCTGTACACCAACCAGAGTACTAAACTGCTGTTTGTAGAGAATGCAACACCATGAAGGAATCATCAGAATCAAATGAAATTCGCAGCAAATTTCAATTATAGGATATTATGCAAATTAATAAAGTTTCAGAGCCATCGCGCGTGCGCGGCGCGCGCAGCGCCCTCTGAATTGATGCTGAAAGCGTATAAATAAAGTGCTGTAGCGGGACGTTGAAAAAAGTCTATGATTATTTGTTAGTGGCAAACGTTTAGTGAGACCTGAGTATGCCTCCACGACGGAAGAATAAGAAATTCAAGCAACTTACGGAGTTTGAACGAGGGAGGATAATCGGCCTTCGAGAAGGAGGATTTTCCTATCGCGCAATAGCAGCTCGTATGCAGCGGAACAGTTCCACAGTGATGCGAGTTTGGAAGCAGTGGACCGACGAGCACCGAACAACTCGAAAAACAGGCACTGGACGACAGAAGGTGACGTCAGAGCGCGATGATCGACACCTGCTCCGCATGGCGGTGAATGATCGCACAGCTTCCTCCAGGCAGCTGGCAGCACGTTGGTCTACTGCTACAGGTGTACAATTGTCGGCTTCGTCAATTCGTCGTCGTCTGCTGCGCCGTGGATTGCGTGCAAGGGTGCCTTTATACAGGATTCCCCTCACGGCGAATCATCGACGGCTGCGTCGGCAGTGGGCTCTTGAGCACAGAGACAGGCGAGCTGATTGGCACCAAGTTGTCTTTTCAGATGAATCACGCTTCAATTTGTGGACCCATGATGACCGTGTTCGTGTTAGACGTTATGCCGGTCAACGCTGCCTTCCTGAGTGTATTATTGAACGACATAGTGGTCGAACACCCGGAGTTATGGTCTGGGGTGCGATTTCGTATCATGGACGATCCAATTTGATACGAATTGAGGGTAATCTCAATAGCAACAGGTACGTCCGTGAAGTGCTACAGCCCGAAGTCGTTCCTTTCCTTCAAGGCATCCCTGGAGCTATCTTTCAGCAGGATAATGCACGCCCACATGTTGCGCGGACTGTTCGAGACTTCTGTTCAGCACAACACATGCAACTTCTTCCTTGGCCTGCTTATTCACCGGATATGTCGCCTATTGAGCACGTGTGGGATATGGTTGGTCGGCGTCTCGCTCGTGATCCGCGTCCTGCAGTTTCCAAAGACGAACTTTGGTTGCGCATACAAGCGATATGGAATTCTCTTCCTCAAGCAGATATTCAACATCTGTTTGACTCCATGCCACGTCGTATAGCAGCACTTATTGCAGCGCATGGTGGCTGCACCAAATACTGATTTCGGACGCTTAATTTGTTTCTTTTGTTTTGAAAATTTCATCATTTATTTGTATCAGTACAAGTCGTTTCTGCATTAAATTTCATTTGATTCTGATGATTCTTTCATGGTGTTGCATTTTCTACAAACAGCAGTATATATAAAAAGCTACTATAACATACTCGCACACATATAATGTTCCATACTAATGACCTAACAGTTGAACTCAGAGCTGGCATTCAACATATTCAGCGACAAACTGCAGGGTCTCATGGAGAGAATTCATTTATTTTTATAAAAAAAAACCCATTGGTACGCTCCGGAATCACTTCTTTCCATTGTTACTGGATTTAATCTACACTAATGAATGAAACAAAATTGCTTTTTTTTCGGAATATTCGAAAGTCAATTCCTGGTGAATGGTATCTGTGGATTATTCTCCACAGCCTTTATATTAGCCTAATATAAAGGCTAATATTATAACTATCCACTTAACTGTAACGGTCACTGGGGTTCAAGTTCTTAGTAGGCAGATATGAAGGGTGATCGCGAACGGTTTTGTTTTCGTCGAATTCGAACCCTGACGCCACCAAATACCCGCCATGTTGCAAAGCTGATGCACGTTAAATCTGGTCGAAATCCCCTCTTTGTCGTGGCTTAGAAGTTTGGATAGGGGGTGCCAGCTCGGGTGTCGTCCTCGTCACTAGACCAAAGTTCAAAATTACTAGTTCCGTCTCCAACAGCCCTAATGTTGCGTCTTTGTGCGATGTTAATTTATAATCACTCACTGGGGATGAGAGTATGATTCACTGACTTCATGCAGATCTTTTCTGGCTGTGATCCAAAAACTCTTCCCACTCGTCAAACGATCACTATTACTTCGTTCTTAGCTTCCAATCACTCTCTCGGTCACCGACTAATTTCGATATACAATTATCCGCTGTTAATAAATGCAATATTTGAAATCTATTCACAACAGTTCAATAATTCTATTCTTATCCCCAGAAATCATGTTTGATTCATTGGAAGAGATTTTTAATTCAAACAACAAATTGTTATAAACAAAACAAAAAAACAGATACAGTCCCAAATTGTTATTTGAAGGGCGGAATGTGATAGTTCCGCTACAAAGTAAGCAGCAAAGTCTGAAATGAAAGAAAAAAAAAAGGTTATTGCATGTTTCTGAATTATTGTTATTATTTTTTTTTATCAAATTCACACTATCGATTCATCACCGAGTAATTTAAAACTGATTAGTTTACATTCCTTATAATGGAACCAAATTTTTCAGGCATGCTACATATTGTTACGCGGTAGATCGTCATTCAAAGGCAAGAAAATTCAATGCCGTTAAAAAGTATGTTTTTACCGAGCAAATCCAAATTTATTACATACAATCTCTTGCAACTACAATACTTTTAACATACGCATAGCAAAATATATGATAAAATAAATACAAAGTTCGTTCAATCAATGATTCACAGCAATTCAAGGCCGCGGTAGCCTAGCGGTCATGGCTTCGGATTCGTGGCCGGGGTTTTTCATTCAGTCGTGGTTTCGATCCTGGCTGCCAAAGACCCGCCGAGTAGCCGGGGCTGATGCACGTTAAATCTGTCGTGGCCCAAAGTCCTCCCGTGGCGTGGTGTTGATGTTAAGAGAGGGGGGTGCCAGCTCAGGTGTAGTCCTCGTCACTTGACCGTGGTTCAAAATTACGAGGTCCGTCGCCAATAGCCCTCGTGTTGCTTCTAGTGCAACGTTAATGAAAACTAAACTAAACTAATCACAGCAATTCAAATCCCAATATCACATTAGCTTATATCTTCTATTTTTATTGGAATACATTCTCTATATAATTTTGATACACCAGTGGCTCATTTTCATACCCGAAAGGGAATTTCCCCGGAAAGTTGTTTTTTACTATCACTTAGAGTGATCTAGTTTTATCACCAAATTTGTCACCAAAGTTATTCCTCTTCTTACATGACATTACTTTAGTGTATGCTGTAACCTAATCTGTAAAACCGTTTTTCCGGCCAGGGAAGACAAAAAAAATTCAGACTTTCGCGTAACAATGGTTAAATAAATAATAGCAAAAATTCATAAGAAATTTTGTAGATAAATTGATCTTAAACTTTTCTCGCTCCTCACCGAATTTTTCATATCTTTATCTTCACATTTAAATTGATTAACTGATTAGAGACTGTTTTGTTTTCCTTCTTTAGTGCTTTGATTATCCGAACTACTTCCGGATTGTGCTGACTGTGCCGGAGCCGCTGATGAGAGAAGCGTGTGATCGCATCAAAGAGTTCTGCACTAATCACTACACTCTGGACACGCCCACTTCAAGCTTCAACACAGAGATGCTGCTCAAAAATCAGATGCCTCTGCAAGTGTGAAGACCACTTTCACGCATCTCTGATCTATTCACACTTCTCAACTATAATCTTTATATTTACTAGCAGGAAAAGAATAGTATTCAAATGTGCATTTTATGACATGGTTACGTAATCAATCGCAAGAATATGACTTTCTAAGAGTTCTGTTAATGCTATCAAGCACTTTTATTTGTTTCTAGAATCATTAATTTTTATTTAGTAACACGAAACCTGTAAATACAGAAATGAGATTTATTTTTTAAAAATAATTTTTATTCAAATACTAGCCGGTATACTCGTTCTTTGTGCGGGTGAGTTGAAAAATATAGCAATCGAGATTGAAGGATAATTCCTTTTAAATCGCATTTTTAAGTAATATTTTGAAAAATTTTAAGTGAACTGCAGATTATACTCAATGGGAAAAAATTATTTAGTAAATAAAATAGTCAAATATATAAACTTAAGACCAAAGGGGGTAAAGTCATAAACGTTCAAATTAAAAGAAATTTCCAATGCGCTCATGATTGAAAAGTAAATTACAATTATAAAAAAAATTGTAGTTTGTAAAATAACGATCACTGATGTTTTTAATGAAGCTGTAACTAATTATACAAAGTTACAATAGATATTATAACATTCTACCTTATTGTTTGATTCGATTCATAATAAGCATTGCCAGATTGTTATATTATTGAAATATCAGTATCTTAGTTGTTATATTTTTCAATTCACACGAGCGAAGAAAGTGTAACAACTCATGCTAATCGATTCATAATAAGCATTGCCAGATTGTTATATTATTGAAATATCGGTATCTTAGTTGTTATATTTTTCAATTCACACGAGCGAAGAACGGGTATAAGAGCTAGTAAGATAAATAGAGATGCCCAATTCTTTCTTATATGCTATGTTACACAGATACTGCTGGCATCTGTTGATAGTAATTGAAGATGAAATGATGAAAAATATTCAACAAAAATAAATTTGAAAAAAAAAAAAAAAATTGGGAAAATATATATAGGGTTCCTTCCACACACCAGCAAAGTTTCCTAAAAAGTTTCGAACGATACGACTAATGGTGTGGTTTAACATCATGAACAAAAACATTTAAATTTATATATAATTACAATCTTCTTCAACAGTGTTGTAGCCTATTTTTCCACTTTTCACAGCAATGTTGGAACTCGGATTTCTCTGGCTGGTCGCTAACGGCCGCTTTCTTGTGTTCAGTCCTTTGATGTGGATTTTCAATCTTGGGAAAAGTCGCACCGATTTAAGTCAGGAAAATGAGAAGTTTGAAGAATCGCAGGGATGTTTAACTCTCCTTCCTAATGTTATGCGGCGATTTAAACGCACAAGATCCCGGATTCTGGCAACATTTTCGTCTCTTAGTTTCCGGCTTTCACCTTGGGTTTTCCACGACACATTATCTGTACCAGTCCTGCTGAAGCTCCTGTCGCACATGCCTGAAGCAAAGTATCCTGGTACAACATTTGTCACTCATTACCAGGAGGAACTAGAAAAAACAATTGAAGAAAAAATTCCTAGGAACAACTATTTGGTAGTTCGAGCTCAAATATATTAGCGGTGCAACACATGACGCCTTTCCTTGTAAATGTGGGGTTCCAATGTTGTCAGATCGAACGCAACGATTCCAATTTCATTACTTTATGTGCCTACTTCGCACAGTTTATTCTTTTGTTGAATGCCAACGGTAAAATTTCCTGAGCACGCCGCTTTGTATTTAATACAATTAAATAATATTTTGGCGATCTTAGATGTAACCAGAGAGAGAGAGATCGTTTCCTTTTATAAAAAGAATTATGGTATTTAAATACGGGTAATACGACGGCACAGAACAGTATTTCACAAAGTACATGTCAAATTTCAAGTGACTCTATCGTGGCAAAATACAGAATGTTATATTTCAACCCCAGAAGTAAACTCGACATTATTATTTTTTATGGTGGTTTCTCTTTCATAAATCCAAAAGATTATATTACTCACAATCATTATCTTGCAATGATTTCATTTCGTAATCCAGAGAAGAGCTTAAAGATGATTTCAAACATATAACCAAGTTATATTTCATTGCAAATAAATGTAATTTAAAACGAGAAAAAAGGTGTTCAATAAATGCGATAGTATTGATTTAAATTAATTGATATGTATATGAAATCCTCTTTAAATTCTACACAACATAATATTGTTCTAAATCCCTCAAACTTAAAAATAATGCTACTAACTACATAAATGTTTAATTAAAAGTAATGTTAACAATCTAAAGATGGTATAGAGTTACTTAAGAGTGGTTAAATAGCTTATAACATATTTGAAAGATGATTTAAGTTTTCTTTTAAATCATTTTAATAGTTTCATATTCACATCCATTGCTGTGTTCATTCCTTGTAAATCTTATTGTTATTATATAATCGTATGTTACGAACCATTTGTATAAATAGATTTCTGGTCCTTTAGAGTTGTTCTCAACTGTATCTAGATTTGCTGCTTTAAGATCTTATACATGTCCTCTCGTTTCTAAAAACGCACCATTATCCACATCCTACATAAAAACACTTCGTCTTTTGAATGGCAGGCTCATTTTCTTTACTTCATCAAAATCAATTTCTAAAAATAATTCAATCTTAATTTTAGTTACAATTATTTTTAAAATTTAGTAATAATGACAAGTATTTAATTTTTAGGTTAAACAATTCTTTTTGAGTGTCATTTAAGAAAGATGTTGATGTTCGCAGAACATACTTCACATTTACTTGTATACTTGCGTATTTAAATTTTAAAAACTGATTATTTAAATAATGCTTACAATTTTATACTGAATTAAAAGAAGGTGTGTGGAAATGAATAAAATTATTTAAATTGACATTTATGATTTTTATAGCATATTTTCACTAAAAAAAGTAATTTTAATACGAAGATTTAAATAGCTCGCTAATTTTTAATCAATATTTTTGAATACTTAATTTTAAGCAAAAAATTGCTTTCCTGGTTAGAAAAGTAAGAAACAATGATGCTTATAAATATTATATATATATACTATTTTGTGCGTTCAAGAAAATTTTTAAAAAAATGCATAACATCATATTACTGAGAGATATTTGACCATTTTTATATGTGAAAGCAATAAGCACTGAAAAGAAATCATAAAAATGAATTTTAATTTCCTTCCCAATTTTATTTTATATTGCCTTCTGAAAAATTCATAGTTCAGTGTATGTAGCTGTGTGTAAAATGCTGAATATGGATGATAAGAATCGAATAAAAGTTTGCACCTATTTCTGTCATGATTTTTTTTTTCTCTCTTCTTTTTCTTTTTTTTTTTGAAAACGAGTGAAATATTTTCATATTTTTCTTGAAACACACGATCAATTTTTATTTACTGTTAAAAAATATTAAAGTAGAATAGAGAGTCATATAAGTAATTATAAGTAGTTTTTTTTCCCCCAAATCAAGCTTTTATTTAAAGAAAGACTAAAAATTCTAAAATAACTTTTTTTTACATGCAAAATAATACATAATTTATCAAAACTTGAGACTCTTAACTAAGATATCTAGGCAATAATTCGTAAATTGAGTTCCATAACTACTTAATTATGTATGAGATCAAAAGAAATACTCGCAACTCAATCTTTCATAAACTATACATATCATATTAAACAAAAATTATTTTTATACCTTTTAGTTCAACTTAATAAGTCAACTTTAAATTAAATAAAAAGTTCTATGCAAAGATTTGCAAATAACAGATTTAGCCATCCACAAAGTGCGCTTTTTCTTAATAATTATCATTAAATTACTCAAAAAAAATTTAAATAAACGATGAAATATCGAGCAATGCAAAATAGTAAATTGTTCTGATATTTAAATTAAAGCAAATGATAAATTATTTAATTGAATATATTTAGGCTAAATGTAATTAAAATTAAAGCAAACGATAAATGGTTAAATTGAATATATTTAAGCTAAATGTAATTAAAATTGAAGCAAATGATAATAAATTGAAAAGCGATCTGGTATGCCAAAAGTGATCCAACTAAAACAATAGCCCCTTGGTTGGCTAATTAAAAATTCATTTAAAAATGTTGTTAAACTTCTATTCTTTGAATTCTTATAGATTAAATAAAGTAATTACGTGTTGTAATATTTCGCCTAGACAATGTGATTTTGTAATGGACGCTTGACTACCGTCCACGTTTTAGAAAGAGGGCCGCGGTAGCCTAGTGGTCAAGGTCGTGGACAAGCGGCCGGCGGTTTTCGTTCAGTCGCGGGTTCGATCCTTGGCCGCCAAACACCCGCCGTGTAGCCGGGGCTGATGCACGTTAAATCTGTTCGGGGCCCAAAATCCTCCCATTGGCGTGCTGTGGATATTGGGAGGGGGTGCCAGCTCAGGTGTCGTCCTCGTCACTTGATCGTGGTTCTACATTACGAGGTCCGTCGCCAATAGTCCTCGTGTTGCTTCTAGTGCGACGTTAATATAAACTAAACGAAACCACGTTTTAGAAAAAAAATGTCGGTCAAGTGTCCGGTGAAGAGTCCAGTCCAGCGTGTAAAGACCAAGACGAGAAACGGAAGGGTTCATATAGTAGGGTTACCAGAAAAACAACTTTTGACTTTTCGACTTTCCAAGATTTTATGGTAGGGTTACTACCTCAGTGATTTATCGTCAACAAAATATTTTTCATCGCCGAGCAGCAAGCCAAATTTAGATCCACTTAATATTTCAACTGAGTTGGATGCCGTCAAGTGCACGGCAGCCTCCAAGTCTGTCCTGTTTGAGCGCATCACAGCATTTTATTGCCATGAGAGTTATGAGTACATGCAAACTTACAGATCGATCGGACGACAGGAAGTGGGATAAAATTCTGAGTACAAATTTTGAAGAGAAAAAAAATTAATATGAACATAGTTAGTTAAATAAAAACTTGTAAAAAATAGCAAGGTCGGTTTGAGACCTAATAAAAATAACATGTCTAACGAACACAAGGAGAAAAAGGGCGATGGAAATTCAAAATCGAAATGATCGATAAGAATAAACAAGAGCTTTTTTTGATTACCAAGCAAGACATATATAGGAGGGAGAGAGAACCTATTATAAGCCTTAAAATAAAATTTAAAAAGACAATGCTCACTTGCCCAGCATTCAAACCGTATGATGACCGGGTGTGACACCTGAACTGGCCCTCTCTCCTAACATCGACACCACACCAACGGGAGAACTTTGGGCCCCGACAGATTTAACGTGCATCAGCTACGGTTACACGGCGGGTCTTTAGCTACGAATCCGAAGTCATGACCACTAGGCTACCGCGGCCATAGCTTACTGAGGGTAGTACTTATGATCATGGGGCTTTTTAATGAATATTACTTTATTTGAATGCTTTTCTTGTTATTTTTCAATTTTAACTTCATTTTTTCTCGGAACAAAAATTTTTAGTTTGCGCGCAGGATTTCTCAGAAACAATTTATCATATCAGTGTGAAATTTTTCTATACATGTTCAAAAGCTTTTTCTTTATGACTTATAGATCAAATTTTATACAAATTATTAATAGAAAATCTTTTATATGAATTTTAATTGGATTTTTTTCTAAATATTTAATTTTTTTTTTTAATAATTGTATTAAGGAAGTTTTTTCTCTAAATTTCTAAAAAAGTGTGCATAACTTTAAAATTGAACTTTTTTTTTCTTTCTAGGTAACATTACTTTTGTAAATTTTAATCAATAATATACTTCAGAATCCTGCGCGCAGCAAAGTATAGATTTTCTCAATTTTGAAAAAATGTCCAATTTATTTTTCATTATATTTTTTTAAAAATTTCTTTAAAATTTTATGAAAATATGTGAAAGAATGTAAATAAATATGAATATTATATAGTAAAAGTTTCAAAAGTCTGCTTTGTTTCATTGGTAAATTATACAGTTTTGAAAAAAAAAAATTTTTTTTTTCGATACACGGACAAGCGTCAAGGGATCCAAGACCACTTAAATCTTTTCATGAGTGTGTGACCTCCAGACTCAACAGATAATCCCTAATCTTAGTAGGAACATTTCCAGGCACTTTCGGTTTTCCTAGTAAAAAGAGAAATTATGAAAATTCTTTCACCTGCTTGCTTTGCAAATAGATATAGTTTTGCTTTCAATGTTCTTACGCAAGGGATCTTAGTTCAAGGCGGATTTTTCTGTCTTGGAGGGCAAAAGAAAAAAAAAAAAAAAAAAAACTTAGTGGCTTACCCCTAAATTTATTAAAAATTTTGCTACCCCTGATCTAATCCAATGAAGACGTTCTCATCGACCAGAAAAACTGTCGATTTTTTCGGGACGTAAAAGGCGTCACTGATGAACTTCCCAGAAAAAAAGAATCACTACAGTGAATTACCCCTTTTCGAAATACGTACACCTTTTCACCCACATTCCCGTAGAGTAAAATATCCTTCATCTTTTTATTTTATTAATAGTCTTTTATTTATCAGCTTCCTTTGTTTTATGGTGCTTCTAGCTCTTAATCTCCATATTTTGCAAAGGCTTCCTTGAATAGAACTTCGCCATTGCCTGAGTTTTGAAATTAAAATTTGGAGGAAAAAAGAAGTGGAAATAAAAAGATTACATTATGAATTTTTAAAAATAAATTTATGAATTTAAAAATTACACGAGGTTTAACATTTTTAATTCAGAAAGGATTTATAAAATGAGAGAGTAGCAGAATTATTTTAGTTATTGATCAATAGGAGCTATAGCTAAACTGTAGCAGAAAGCCAATGGAGTAGCTGCCATTCGTGGTGTCTCAATGTGTATCTTGTGGCCATGAGAGATGCAGTGACGAAAGAGCGTGTTCTGATTGGTTTGTGAGTTACGTTAAACAGGTGGAGTTAGATGTTTTATGTATTTACAGACACATAAAACGTCTAATAAGATGGTTGACGAGCGTCAGCGAGTCATCGCTTTTGCTCAGTGTGACGGAATAAGTTGTAAATGAAAAGTCAAGCAGATGGCGCCCCTCGGAGTTTGGTATTTAACTAGAAAGCAACGATTGAAAATAAATAAATAAAATAAAATAAAAAAAAATTGAGGAGTACCAATGATACCATTCCTTATCAACACTATGTGAGATAGAGGAAATAAAAGAATGATGCTATTTTCTGAACATAACAGGTCAATTGAAAAGTCCCCGGCCTACCATAGTAAAACACATTTTTTTGGCAAAATTAGTTTTTTTTATTCAACATAATTCCCTTCAAGGGTGATGCACTGAATATACCGACCCTCCAACTTTTCGATACCATTTTTGTAGTACGATTTGTCCTTTGCTTCAAAATAGGCCTCAGATTCGGCGATCACCTCTTCATTCGACGAAGATTTCTTCCCAGCGAGCATTCTTTTGAGATCTGAGAACAGGAAAAAGTCGCTGGGGGGCCAGATCTGGAGAATACGGTGGACGAGGAAGCAATTCGAAGCCCAATTCGTGGATTTTTGCCATCGTTTTCACTGACTTGTGACACGGTGCATTGTCTCAGTGAAGCAGCACTTTCTTTTTCTTCAAATGCGGCCACTTTTCGTCCTTCAAACGGTCCAATAACGCTATGTAATAGTCGCTGTTGATGGTCCTTCCTTTTTCAAGGTAGTCAATGAAAATTATTCCATGCGCATCCCAAAATACAGACGCCATAACCGTGCCAGCCGACTGTAGCGTTTTCCCACGATTTGGAGCGGGTTCATCGTGTGCAGTCCACTCGGATGACTGTCGATTGGACTTCGGAGTGAAATGATGGAGCCATGTTTCATCCATTGTCACATATCGACGCAAAATCTCGGGTTTCTTACGCTTGATCATCTTCAAACACTGCTCCGAATCATCAACTCGTCGTTGTTTTTGGTCAAAAGTGAGCTCGCGCGGCACCCACTTTGCACAGAGCTTTCTCATACCCAAATATTCGTGAATGATATGATGTACACGTTCAGTTGATATCTTTAAAGTGTCTGCTATTTCATTCAATTTCAATTTACGGTCATTCAAAATCATTTTGTGGATTTTTTTGATGTTTTCGTCGGTAACAACCTCTTTTGGGTGTCCACTGCGTTCACCGTCTTCGGTGCTCATTTCACCACGTCTAGATTTAGCATACCAATCCTTGATGGTTGATTTTCCTGGGGCAGTGTCCGGAAACTCGGCATCAAGCCAAGTTTTTGCTTCAACTGTATTTTTTCCCTTCAAAAAGCAATATTTTATCAACACGCGAAATTCCTTTTTATCCATTTTTTTCACAATATGAAAAGTTGCTTCACTCAAAATGCTATAATTCACAAACTAATGATCCGACAGCTGTCAAATTTACACACGCATCTTTCGAGGGTTAGGGCTAACTAAAAAACATATGTATTTAATTCTAGTAGCGCCATCTATGTGTTAGACCGGGGACTTTTCAATTGACCTGTTATAAGTTTATGTAAAACTAATAAATAGAAAAGACATTAAGGCGGTTTTAATGGGAGTTTTATGTGTTTACGTGTAATTTAGTGAAGAAAAAAATGTTGAATTTTAGAAGTTTTATGAGAAAATATTTTTAAGTCTTTTTATACTACGGTCTCGGTTGTAATTTTAAATATTGAGGGAGTTTTTATTGATGTTCATGAGCTTATTGAAGAATTTAAAGGAAAATTTCTGTATGGTGTGTTTCAAGGTAGGAAAGTTAAAAAACCGTGTAAATGTTAGTGTTTCTCAGGAACCATTTAACATTAATAATTTGTCTAATAATGTTGTTCTGTGCTTTTTCTTATTTATTTAAGTATGTTTTGGTAGCAAAAACGAAAACTTGACAGCTATTAGTTAGGATTGGTATGAGAATCAGAGTATAGATAAGCAGATTGTTTTCTATACTTAATTTGGAATTGCGAGCAATTAATAACTTGAAAGAATTTAATTTAGATTTCAGAAAGGCGCTGCATCCGTAATTAGAAATAAATACAAAACATATATACGAAAGGCCAATTATAAAGGAAGCATTGAAAACAAACATCCTTGCAATTAAAAAATCTGACACTTCACAAAATTTTCAAAGATAATCTTTATTACATGTTTATAACAGAACAATCTAATATTTGCATATATCCAAGTTTCATTGAATAGAAGTAACAAGTCATTATAAAGAATTGTGCTTTGAAATTTACCAATTTTGTGCAAAGAATCTCTTTTGATTCTTCACTAATTTTACAAGCAAGTATTCTAAATGACATTTTCCAAAAATAAATAACTTCGTTGTCTATAGGAAGAAGGGAACAAAAACTTGTTTATTATATTTCACACAAAGTTTATCAAAAGCAATGCAATTCGAAGACATTTATCTAAGTTTTAAAAACACAAGTTATATTTTTCGTTACATTAATTTACATCATTCTTTTAACGTGGACATTTTTAAATTCATCTAAATTATTGTTTCACAATAATGCATAACTTTTTCAGTTTTTTTGTGTTTCTTTGATATAAAATATTCATTCATATCATTTAATCCTTTTTACCTATTTTTTTTAAATTGCATACGATTTTAATAAAAAATATCCAACGAATCTACTCAAATATTTTTTACTATCGGTACACTTTCATACTTATCATTCAGAAAATTATCTATTCTTTTGAAGCAATTTTAGAAGTTTTAAATACACTCGAAGCATTTTATTAATAGCTTATTATGAAAGGCATAATTCATTGTTAAATATGAATACTAAATTCTACATAGCTTTCAAAGAATTCGATCTAGAAAAGAAAATTCATTAGATGACAAATTTAAGTATTCCATCACTGATTTTTAACGAAACGCTAATACCAAGAAATTAGTGGTTTAAAAAAAAAAAAAAAAAAAAAAAATTAAATTTACTATATTTATTCGAACGCTACAAAGTTAATACAATAATAAAAGGGGGGGGGGATACAGAAGATATTTATGTAAATGCATTTTGCCTCAGGTTTTAAATAATTTAATCCTACATATTTCCTGAAGATCTGATAATTGAAAAAGACGCAATACAATTTTAATAGACAGAAAGAAACTTTTGTATGTTCTAATTCTTTCGAAAGCATTCCAATAAATGCAAGTTTAGATTTGATGCGAAAGATAGAAAAAATAGTCTAGATTTGACGCATAATTCAAGAATTCAAAATGGCGGGTTAACAGGAATTTTGAATAGATGTGTCATGCGACGATGAAATACAATTGATCATCGATTAATATTACTTTAATTAGTCACGATATAAACATACGCGAAGAAAATATGTTTGAATTAAATGTACTAAGTCATAAATAAGATATCGATATCGAAATATTTACAGGATTATAGTTGAGCATTTACAAATGTACATGGCCTGGACTACTTTTAAGCAAACAGGTTATGTAAAAGATTTCTAATAATATTAGCGATACATTTTCGCACTTAACTTATTCGCGCACAGTGAAAAAAAAAAAAAAAAAAAAAACCAATTTCATTTCGTTGATTTATGTCACAAACAGAAATACAGAGAACATATTTTAAATAGGCTGACGTGAATACATGATTTATTTTTCATGCATAAACAATTCCTCAATAAAAAAAATTGTTCGTCTAGTATTATCTACTGGCTATTTCTTTTTCCTTTTTTTTAATAAAAAAAACCACATATATAATTTACGTAAAATAATTAATAGGATTCCCAACCGAAAATTTTTAAATACCATAAACAGCTTTATAAAAAATTTACTAATTCATTTTTCAAAAAAAAAAAAAGACGGCTAATTTAAAGCTACATTTTAGTACTTTTGAAGTACATTTAGTAAGTTTGAGCTAGACAGGGTTTATAAATATAAATTAGTTACCATGAATAATTAAAAAGATTACCAACCGAGAATTGTTAAATGACATAAAAAGCTTCATAAAAAAAACTTATTTTATTTTTTAAGAAAAATAGACGAATAATTAAAATTTTCTGCAAATACTGTTTCATGAACTCACAATTGAATTTTAATTATATATATATATATATATATTTGATCAACTTACTTATCAATGGTCTAATAAAAGGTTTTTATAACAATAAAGAAATCATTTAAATAAAAAAATTCTTTCAAAATATAAGTAAAACAATTCTTCATCTTAATTTTTTTAAACTAGAAAATCCCTCTTGCACCACAAAGAAATTCAGCATTATTTTACAAAAATTACAGAACAGAAGCTAGTCATAACCAAATCGGTATTTTTATTACTAGCTTGGTAATAAAAAAATACTTGACAAGTTCGTTGAAAGATGGCAGGTAACCTTGAATACTAAGTAAATTCATCTTAGGAATTTTCTTAGATGCATTCAGTATATTACTTATTTACTAAAATTTTATTCTCACATATTTATCATATAAATTTCAACCATTTTAACTGAAACTGTAATAATACCCATTAACAAAACAAAAAATTTGTAAATTACTATTTTATATAAAAAAATTTAATACAACTTTGAAATTATTCTCGCATAACAAAAAAAACCCTTTTCTTTTAAATATATAACCTTCTATATATAATCTTATATCTGAACTATAGTATATATAATCCTATATCTGAACTATAACTTTTTTTTTTTTTGAGAAATTGTATGCATATCTGTATATACAGCACTTTTACCACAAAGAAATCAATCTTGATGATAGTCCAAAAATATATATACATATAATTTTTTAACAACATATCCAGGTATGTGTATGCTTTTTGTGACATTTAAAATAAAAATTCAAATAAAAAAAATCATCAATAGAATTGAATACATTTTTTGGCCTGTTTCTAGTAAAATTTTTATACAATAAAGCACATTCTTCAGATAATTTCCAAATTTACTTTGGATCAGTGGGGCATGGCCATAATAAGCTCCCATTTTGTACTTACGTCATAGCATATTGTCCTCATTACTTTTAGTATTTACACATTGTGAACAAAGAATCTTACTGATTTGTTTTGCATTAATGTCTACATGACTTTTCGGTTTTAATTTAAAAAACAAATCAGAATAATTAAAATTTATAGTACTCCTTAAAAAGGGAATTAGTAAATGATATATGTATAAATGGGTCACCATTTGATTATATACCGTACAATACATTATTTACATATTACAAGGTTAAACATGAAAGATATACATATAATAAAACTCAAGAACTGACCAAATATAATAAGAAGCAATCATTTTCAAAAATGTTTGAGCATTTTTTTTTCTTTAAAAAAAAAATTATGCCATTAAAACTGAAATATGGACTCATTTTTGGATCAGTCATAAAAATAAAAAAAAAATTTAAGAGTAATTGTAATGCATGCATATTTTTTTTTTTTTTTTTTTTTTTTTTTTTTTTTTTTTTCAATTTTGAAATATTAGAGACAGAATAGGTAAAATGCTTAAAAACCACCATTAAAATAAAATGAAAAATAAATAAAAAAAGTTGTGAAAATAACACTCAATTTGGTTTCCACTGCCCAAAAAGTAGCCAATATAGTTTACAATTTCTTTTAAAAATTGTATGATATAGATGAACAAAATCAACCAATGAAAAAAAATAATTAAAAAATCAACATAAAAAT
The DNA here is from genome assembly GCA_019974015.1 of Nephila pilipes. Lineage (NCBI taxonomy): Eukaryota > Metazoa > Arthropoda > Arachnida > Araneae > Nephilidae > Nephila > Nephila pilipes. The sequence goes on along the minus strand of BMAW01033804.1, from coordinate 176,254 downwards.
ATATAATCTGCATATGAATATAACCTTTAATCATTCCAAGTTCTGCAGGGAAAAAAAAATCAATACCATTCAATCAAGTCATATATATATGTATGTATGTTTCAAGGATTGAATTTTACTTTTCCATATTATATTTATTCTACATTAGAAGGGAATCTTGTTATATTGAAAAGCTGAGTTAAGTTATATGTAATCTAATTAGACTGTATTTCTATTTCCGTGACTGCATTAAGAGTTCTTCAAATTCACAGATATTAGAATATAGGGTATTATACAACAATCTAATAACAATGTACTTCTGAAAATGAAATATTTTTACTTTGCAAGTATTCATAAATTGTTATTTAGCTGAACAAATCAAGAGCAAATAAAAACACATTTAAAATAATAATTGTTCTATAAAATTTTGATTCTTAAGAAAGTTGTTAGTTTCCCATATTTCGCTATATTATACATATACAACAATATTCAAATCCAGAATTACTTTAAAAAAATCCATATCTGTCAGTCAAAAAAATAGATATTAACATAAGGAACACGAGTATTATATTCATCAAACATTTCCTACCCGTTAACATAAAAATGTTAAGACAATTATGAATGCACCATCTAGTTTTACTGTAAAACTCAGAATACACTGTTGACTTATGGACATATGTAACTAAAACAAATCTGAAACCAGCTCATAATACACGGAATATGGCTAAAATATACATCTGTGTGGATTTTTAACAAAAAGCAAAATTAGCAATATCAAATCCATTTAGACATATTTTAAATTATAAATTAACAGAAATGGAAAAAAAGTTTTCAAAATTTATAAGTTATTGTGTTTTCAAAATTTATCAGCTAAACATTTATATTCAATTAATAACAGAAAAAAATAAGCAGGAAAATTTACATAGGAAGGAAGTAAATATGATGTAAAGTCTGTGATCTTATTCCCTTCCTTCTATAATTTTCCTTTACACTTACACTGAAAATTATCCAGTTTAAAATTCAAAAGAATATGAAACACAAATGGGAGTTTTCTGATACTTTTTTAATATGCATTTCAAACATGGAATTTTTAAAAATTAAATTTCTGTATACATTATTTTTAAAAGTAATAATAATAAAAGGAAGGGAATGGTAGCTTGACTATAAAAGCAGCAGATTTTAATATCCTGATACACTATATATAAAATACACCTCCCTCTCTAAAAATGGGAGAAAAAAGGTTTACAAAAAAATATAAATTCTATCACTTTATAATTTTATTCATTCAGTAACTAATAAAAGTACCCCCCCCCCCCAAAAAAAAAAAAAAAAAAAAACCTCTAAAAGTATCAAGTTCTTAAAAAATAAGATATTAAATTTTATATTCTGACTTTGCTTCAATTCAAATAAAAAAAATGCAATGCTCTTCAACACATCTTAAAACCAATTAATAATCAATGTATTGGTAAACAAGCATTCATATAAATAAAATTTCTTATTAAAATAAATAAATACAAAATGAAAATTTGAAATTGATTGATGTTATTAATGAATGCTGTGCCATTCTTTCAACATATGTTACATTTAAAAAACATATACACAGGGAAAAACTGCACTTACAATGTAGAATTTTTTTTTTTTAGTTTACCTTCATAAATAAATAATTATTTAAAATAAATATAATATACAATCATTTCAGTACTTATAACAAAAACATTAATTTCAAAATTTCTTCAACATTAAGAAAATTAAATTTTATGAGATGAACAATCCTGACTTAATATTTTAATTATAAAAATATCACAACAGATATTTATATGAGTCACAGACATGATACTCAAAAACATATTACTTTGGTAAGTAAGGCATAATGGTAGTTTTAACACTTGAGGTACAGACAAGCACAATTACTTTTTATAAACAAATTTAAATATAAAAATTACATGAAAGAAATAAAAAGATAATTTATCAATGAAAATCCTAAAAATAAATTCCTGAGCAGCATTTGTCAAGCAAAAACTAAGAATAACACTGTTTTGAAATTAATCAACTGGATTGTGCAATGAACATTTACATTAATTTGAAAGTAACAAAGAAAAAAGATGTCTTAGCACAAACTGCATTTTGAATTATTAAAAAATATAAATCTTGCACTTCAACAAGAAATAATGCAACAGTTATTCCATTTTAGTCCATATAGAATGTCACATTTTAAGGCTCAAAGAGTTTTCAAAAGCATTTTGCATAAGAAGATAAATGCAATAAATTTATTTTCAGTTAACACTGAAAGTGTCAAATTATACATATCCTGAAATCATTAAAAGCAATTATATTAAAAATATTTCTAATTCTCTAAATACATATTAATAATTCTTGATGCCTATAATTCTCTTAATATTGAATCATTAGGCAACTTTTAATAGTGTGTCTTTATAAATATGAGTAAGAAGTGCATAGATATGCCAATAAATTAGCAGCATAAATGTACATTAATGAAATCTAACTACATTATGTTGTACTTTTATTTTGTTACAAAAATGATTGCATAGTTATCTGAGAACAGACCACAGAAAAAAAGCTCTGTTATTGCATATTCACAAACTTCATTATACACTATTATAATAAAAAAATTAAATTCTTTTGTTGATTTGTGTACTTAAAAAAAATTATTACAAAATTTCAATGTATATTTTATACAAGACAAGACATAATTGAATACAATTTAATTTTAAATATAACTTTATTGTATGAAGTTTTAATTTAGTATAAAGGGGGAAATTCCAAAATTGTTGACTTGAAGAATTAATTGCTAACGCCACCATGTAATATAGAAATTAAATACTTTAATATTAATAGAGAAAAAGCAAGCATTAAAATGTTTGAAAATTATTTAAAAATACCATTTTGACCTCACAAAAACTTTAACATTTAATGCATAGAAATAATACTGATCAAACCTGTTTACATCAGAAGGCGGAAAAAATAATAAATATAAATACACACAATATGAATTAATTTTATTTAAAAACCGGCTTTAAGCTCATGTTTAAAGTTATTTTTTATACATGCTTAAATCACACAAGTCAACAACATATGATTACAGGCTTCTGAATAAATAGGTGCAATTGTAATTCTAGTGTACTATGAATGCCAGACAAAAAGGTTCACAACTGTATCACATTTCATAAGAAAATATTATAAATTACAACTAGGTATTCTTTCTTTCTTTTTTTTTTTTTTTTTTGCTTTCTCTCTTTATATAAGTTTGCTGTCCTGTCAAAAGATGAAAGACATTACTAAGCTAAGAATCGGTTTCATGGAAACACTACTACGATTGGATTAGCAATGACTAAGTACTAAATGCCAAAAAGGTACTACATCAAAAACATTTAGTTCTAAATTTAACAACAGAACATTCATACAATAAAGAAAATGTATATGATATATACTTTAAGGTTCATAAAATAATTTTGGAGAATTATTTAAATTTTTAACTGGAATTTCAATACATATAAATATTTTTTTTTAACATAATCTTATTTATTAAAAATTACCTTTGAATAAAATAACATAAAAAAGCATGGAATCATTATAATCACACTTGTCTAATAAATTAAAGAAAATTTATAAGTCAAAACATAGTAAATTTAAGGAATAGTTTAGACATTCATTAAGTTCCAGGTTTTTTTAAAGTTACTCTTATTTGCAAAGATTCTTTATCAGTAGCTAATATAACATCTACCACAGCAAATATAACTATAACTTGCTCCAAACCTTTGCTTGAAAATGGGTCCTTCCAAAAAAGGTTCAATTGAGAAACACCATGAGACCTTTTGTATTCTTTCTTTAACAAAGGCAATTTATCACAATAAACCCTTTTAATAATACCCATTTCTAGAATAAGACAATCAAAGGAATGGTCCATAACACCCAGCACCATACCTTTGGAGTGAACACAACCCATTTTACGAATAAATGCGGCTAGGAATAACTCGGCACTTTGGTCACTAACTCTTTTGGCATTGTATTTCTTATCATTACAATGAACGGCACATTTCTCCATTTCTTCTGGATGTATACCAGGAGGAGGGTTATAATTTAGAGAAGCACCTAACAAGCGATGGACAATTATGTCAGGATATCTTCGTATTGGTGAAGTAAAATGGGTGTAGAGCGGGACATTGAGAGCATAATGATGAAACATGGATGGTTCTTCAAGGAAACCTGTGCAGAAATATAGAGCACAGTTCATTGGTTTGGAACAAAGATTCATAAGTAATAAAGTTCTAGCTTGAGATAAATAATCATCACCAGCATATTGTGCTATCGAGCTTTGAAGACTGCCACTACTACTAGCATCCAGGATAACACCCATTGTTTCACACATTGAAACAATATCATCCATCATTTTTGGTTGTGGAGCTGGATGACGACGTAATAAGGAAATTGATGGGAAAGCTTCATATATTTGCTTTGCAACAGTCATATTAGCTAATAACATAAAATCTTCAATTAGTTTATTGCTGTCTTTTTGTACAAAAACATTAAATCCAGATGGTAAGCCAGATTCAGTATCTAAAGTAAACTGCAATTTAGTTTGATCCAATCTGAGGGCTCCATTGCAGAATCTCTTTTCTCTAAGCTTCACAGCTAACTGATGAAGCTGATATACGCGTTTTGCAATATCATCAACAGAAAAACCATTAAAAATTTTAGGGTATTCAGAAGCATTCCAAATTTTTGTATCTGGATTTTCAAGCATACTCTGTGCATGCTCATAACTTAACTTTGAACAGGAATTGATTACAGAACGACCAATCCATTGACGACAAATATCTCCATCTGGTGTCATCTCCCAAATAACAGAAAATGTCAATCGATCTACACCAGGATTTAGACTGCAAAGATTATCACAGAGTAATCGTGGCAACATAGGCACTACTTTTTGTACAAGGTATACACTAGTAGAACGGTTTTTTGCAAACTCATCCAGTTTGGATCCTTCTTCTACAAAGAATGTGACATCAGCAATATGTACACCAACTTCATAATTTCCATTTTCTAGGAGGGAACATGAAACAGCATCATCCATATCACGAGCAGTGGCAGGATCAATGGTGAAAATACACTCTTTTCGAACATCTTTACGAGACCTGATTTCATGATCTGGTATAAGCCATTTCTCATCTTGAGGAAGACATTCTAACACTTCATCTGGAAATTCTGTGTAATCAATAGCATTTTCTATTAATATACCTTCTGTTTCTGCATCAACATCCCCTGTGTTACCAAGACATTTTACTAATTGCCCAGCGGCAAAAGTAGATGTTTCATTCCAGTCAACAATTTCTGCTAAGAATAAAACATTGGCATAATCATAATACCTTTCATAAAAATTATTTGGGCAATCGGACAATGGCACCATGATCCTAGGAACACGACTATCATTGGGTGAAAAAAGTGCCCAATTTTTATTTTTATCTGGACAAAGTTTCAAATGACCAGCAGCTACACGTGAATGTTTTCTTTCTAAAACATGAACAACTTTTCCAGTTTTTTGGATAAATTTTGGCCAGTTTGGATGCCTCATTACTTCCTCAACAGTTAAATTATATATGTCACTAGTAATGTTAATATTGGCATTAGTGTTCACGTTTTCTTTTTTTTCCGATTTCTTCTTCTTCCTCTTTCGATGTTTAGGTTTTTTATTACTACTTTGTGGAACAGCTGTCTCTTGCATATTGTTTGCAACATCAAGCTCATTAAAATGACCAATGATTAATGGTTCAATATTGACATTTTCATCAGAACTACTATTAACTTTAGATAGTGGAATTTCTGAAACAACAGAGCACACTACTGATTCAGAATTAACCTCTATGGTATTCAAAGATGGAATTGCCTGTCCATGCTGCATCCTACATTCTAACTCTATAGATTTATCTTTACCTGTAATAGAACGTGCTGGAGTTAACTCTTGATAATCTACATTATTGATTTGATTTACAACATTAATAATATTATTGCCTATGACTATATTATTATTATCCGCATCTTGCTGACAAGCAAGAAATGCAGCATCCTCAAGAAGTTGATCCATATGATGACTTTGCGTACTTCCTACACTAGCTGAATCAGTAAATTCATCCCCAGAAAGATCTCCAGGAGGAACAATGATACCACCAAAATCACTCTCACTACCATCATTTTCATAAGTATTTTGAAGTTCAATAAGAGAATTACCATCTATAGTTAGCAATTCTTCAGGAGATATAATAATGTTCACAACAGATTCTTCAGTTTCCCAAGCTTTAGAAGAATCTGAATTTTGTTTTACTTCTAAATTAAAAGTACCTATTTTGTTCATGTCACAGGCTGGATAAACTACATCACCATACCCAGTCTCTACACCAGATAAAGTATTGAAATTTTCAGCAGTACTAGAACCAGGATCATTTGTCTGTTCAACATGAGAACAACCAGTACTAGTTTGTAGATCGTGAGCTAAATGATCAAATTTAGGAGATTTTTTATCCAAACAATCTTCTGAAGATTCTTGAGAATAAGATGTACTAGTTCTTCCACTGTTTTCTTTACTATGTTGATTTATTTTGGACTTACGTTTCGATTTTCCTTTAGAAGATAATTTTGGACTAATAGTTATGTCCCCAAGATGCTTTGCCAATTTATCTATACCCAAGATTTTCAGTGTATCAGGACCCTGATCCTCAAAAGTGCTACCCCATGAATTGGAGGATTCAGGACGAGATTTTAGTAATTTGTCAGGAGTGTGTACCTTGCAAGGAGGAGATGGAACCGGTACACAAATTGTGTCTGCAATATTATCTCCACTTTTTTCCTGATAATCTTTAATTGCATCACACAAAACCTTCCACTCTTGTTTTGGATTTATCTGTACAACAACTATGTCACCAGCAAGAGCCCTATTTCTGTTCTGCATTCCACCAATATAAATATCCATCTTTCCATCAGGAGAGTTTACATAAGCATCTTCATAATTTCTGGGGTTAATACGCAATGCACCTTCAATAAATTCTCCTCGTTTTAATCCTTGCTGTACCTGGAAGAGAGGTATATATGGCTCGAATTTCAAATTTCGTTTGTAAGAACTTGCCTTCTTCCCCTGCTGTTTATTTTGTGTTGCTTTACTGTCAGGAGTTTTAGACCTACAGCTTGAAACTTTCCTTTCTGGAATCCTAGGATTTTTAGAGGTTGAAGCTGCTTGAGATGTGCCATCTACATTTTGAAGCTCTGCAGAGTGGTTTGGCACAGAAGATTTTCTGTTCTGCTTATTGCTTCTCATATTATCAGAAGAATTTAACTTTGCTGAAATGTCAGAAAAGGCATCACTTGAACCTGAGGTAATCTGTTTCCCAGAAATCTTAGAATTAGAAGCAATAGGATCAATATTTTTATCTTTAGATTTTTTATTTTGTCCTTTGTTTTTAGAATTTCTTGCAGAAGGGGAATTTTCTGGTGAGTTACTATGTTCATGCTTCATTTTAGTACGACTAGAAGATTTTTTTTTCACAGCACCTCTAGATGACTGAGTTTCAACTTCAGTCACCAGATCCTGTAAGTCATTAGACTGAATTTCAAAATCTCCATTATGAGCTTTAGCTGTTAAAGTTTTATCTCTGCTAGGAATATTTTCATCCATTTCAAGAGACAGTAAAGTAAATCAACTCTATATCTGAAAATTCAAAAAAGAGCAATTAAAATAGACTGAAAGTTGATTTTAATCAAAAAACTGTGAAGCTGATATCTTCAAAGAAATTATATGTTTAAAATAATTAGGATTCATAATTAGTTATACTCATTGAAAATCAGCCTCTTTTAATATTTATTTGTAAAAAAAAAAGCTGACAAATATATTTTTAAAGATTTCAATGAATACAAATTTTAAGGGTAATATTTTGGAAGTAATCCATTACAATCTTTAAAGTAAAACCTTACATCAGATACAATAATATTATTGCTAGACATGTTAAAACCGAGGGCAAGTATCTTACCTTACTCTTAAAATTATGCCTTTCAAATAATCCAAGTCCTAATCAGTCATTAATAATTTAATGTATTTCAACCTTGCATTTTGCATTCATTACAGCAAATCAAACTTTCACGTCAGAAACTGCCTACGTATAGACTTCCAAATACTGATAAATATTAAGCACATTAAATTTCATAATTACAGTCAAAAATTTTATAAAAATGTTATGACAACTTGGTTTATTTTTAAATTAATATAGAGAGCAAAATTACTTCCATTTGAAAACATCAATATTTTCAATATGAATTTTAAAAAAAAAAAGAATTGAACAATGAGAGTTCCTATTTTGAACTAAATAAAAAAAAAAAACCCTTTTTTTCCTTTTCAAATTAATATCTTAATGCTCATATGTGATTACTTGAAGCCGAAATGGCGACATAGCAAACTTTCTTATTGGGAAGAGAAAAATATGTACAAGCACTGCACTTCAACATTTGCACATGCACACATTTCCTAATTAATAGAATTCACACAGTGTCATGTAAATATGAAAGAAAAGTTTTTCCTCAATGTTGGATGTCATTTTAAAATTTATATCTGCTGGTAATATTAAGTAATTTCTTCAATTAAGTATCCAAAAAAATCATTCTTTTTTAAAATATTTTTACTTAATGCAATAAATATAACTGCTTTGTATTATGAAGAGAAACAAACCGAAGTGCATCAATTTGGCTGAAAAGGCCCAAAGTGATTATAATGGAATAAGTCCTTAATATTTTAAAAATATAGCTCAAAAAATAATTATAGCTACCTTTCAAAAATAGAGGTTAAAATATTATTTCGGAGATAATCAGTTAATTTTTCTAACCAGTTCACAACATCAGGGAATAATGAAAATTAAAATAAAATTAGTCTTCCTTTAATGCTACAACTGCTATTTTTAGTAGAATCCTCAGGAAGAGAGGGAATGGATTAAAATTTTATCTTCTTCTTAAGATATATTCTAAACAATACATACAACCACTTGAATTTGGTGCTACATTTTTAACAATCACTTCTGTAAGTTGATGAGTTTTTGGTGGTGCAGAAGTTCTTTGTGATCAACAAGAAAGATTTGAACCCATACCTTTGTTCAAATGTCGATAGTGTTGAACCCCTACCTCAATAATAAGACCTACAATTTCAATTAATTCATTTAAAGTTCCATCAGGATTGTTATAAAAGCACTTTTTTCTTCATTTGTCATTATTACAAATTCAAAGTATTATTGACCAATATAACTGGACAGTTGCCCGGTATATATTTTAAGAAACTACGATTCTCGCCCCCCCCCCTAATTCAACACTTTTTTTTTTTTTTTTTGCTCAAAAAATTAAGATTCTTTCTATAATAAATGACACGATATCGAAGTGAAAAAAAATTCGATGAGGAAATATTTTTGATAAAATTTAAAGATAAGAAAAAAATTACATAGAAAAGAAAAAACTTCAATACTCCACAATTAAAGAACATACACATAGATGTGCGAAATGACAGAATTTTACCATTAGCTGGGTACCAGAAAAAAAAAACCCATTAAGCTTAAAAGTTCATGTGGTTATTGTCATGCCAAAATGCTGATGCAAAAAGAATACTTGACACTTTTGCCCTTTTATGAAAACCTTTATGTGTTCAAAATGATAATAGTTATCATTCGGTGATAGCTGCATTAACTTTTAACCTTAACCATTTTTGTTTGGTACCCAGCTAACTAAAAAGTACCAAATTGACAGGGAAGGTAATTTTTGCTTCAGAAAGGAATTTTAAAAGTGTTTAATACCAGGAACATTTCAAAGGACACATTTACCTCAAAGGAACATTAGGAAAGATTGAAATGTTATGAAGTTAAGAAACTGTTATGCTTGAACAATAGTTTATTTGAAAACTTGATAATTGAAAATAAGACTCACAAAATACCAAAAAAAAAAAAAAAAAAAAAAAAAAAAAAAAAAAAAAAAAAAAAAATTAAAAATAAAGAATTAAAGTTTCTTAAAATTTGAAAATGTTATCAAAAATATTTTTGACTAAAAATATCATTTGGTTGAATATAAAATTATGGAAGAATTAAGGTAAAACACATATTTATATATAGCCAAAATCAAATATTATCAAAATAAACTGATCACAAAAAGAATTTTCATCAAGTGAAAAAAAAAAAAAAACTATTAATATTTTATGCCTTCCAATCCAATTCATAACCAAACCTTTACAATCTGAATAGAAGAAAACATTTAAATGTAATTCATAAGCATATAAAAAGTTATTGAAAAATTAAACTAATGATTGAAAATGAAAATCTCTTACTTGACTTCTTACATACTTACTGTATAAATACATTTTCTCATTATATAACATAGTTTTACATTATATAACTGAAATGGCTTTCAAGTTAATTATTTATAGTCTCATTCTAGTTAAAAATCAATATATTACAAAACATGACAAAATACAGAATCAAAACAAAGTTGCACTTTATATATTTCCAAATGTTGTACGTCTACGTTTAAAAAGAAAAATTAAATAAACAGTCAAAATCATCATATTTATACTATGATATACTGTACAAAATACCATGTTAAATGGACCGGGATACGGGTAATCAAAAAGTAAGTTGTAAAATTACAAAAGAACCACGAAAACTTTTCATTTTTTGTAACTTGTCGAAATACGTCTCAATTTAATGAATTTCAGACATATTGACTTTTTTCAAAAAAATAAAACCAAATGATAAATTTAAAAATTAGAAACATCATAAATGATCTTTATTAATTTCGTTTTTATTCAAGCCTTCCAAAATTTAATTTCAAATTCTTATGAAAGTACTTAAGCAAAAAAAAAAATTCTGAACTAATCTGTTATACAAAAGCATATATATAAATATAGAGAAACAACTGAGAAGCGTTCAGAAAATTATATGCTTACACAACAAGATGGAAAGGAAGTTGAATGAGAGAAGGGCAAGTTTTCTCTACCGAAAAAATGAGTTTGATGAAGTGAAACGTTTAACAGCAGAACTATAAGTCGACTGAAAACAAACATCTTTAAATTTATTAGTTGCCAATTTAAACTTCTTTAGAAAAATAACAAAGAAAAAATTTCAGGCCAAAAACAATCCCGAAAATCTTTTCATGCACCAATTTTAAAATTTAAATTATGGTGAAAAAATCATTAGAAATATATTTATTGCCTGTAAGTCATTAACATTGAGCCTTTTTAAAAAAATTTATTATTCCAATGAGTGTCTGTTGAAAAAGAACTGAACTGACACGACTCTAACTTTTGAAACTAAAACTTCTTGCATCATATTTAGAGGTTGATTGAAACTCTTTTATTTATATATATTAAGATTTGGTTATTTTTTTAAGGTTTTGTGGCTATAACATATCGTGAAAAGATATTCGTATTTAAAATTATTTCAATGAATCGGAAATATTTTATTACCAATATATTTGTTACTCTGATAAATTGTTTGATAACATTAGAGGTTACGTATTTGTATTTTGAATGGAAATCCAACTCAGTATCGTTTTAGTATTTGTGGGATATTAATTTTATGAAAGAGATGGAGACAAATCCTTTCCTTTATTTGAATTCCTTTTATTTATCGACTAATTTAACAGTAAATGTAATTTACAATTGTGTGTTCTCATCTTTTGATCCGAATCGTTGAGAAACCTATATTCATTAAAATAATATTCAGTATGTTCTTAAGTTGTTACAGATTTTAAAAATTGATTAATTAATAAATTTAGAAGTGGATAACAATTTGTTTTAAAAATAGGTGAATTGCTTAAATTATTGGAAGTTAATGTAATATGCAATTCTAATAATTTAATTTTATTTGCTGTTTTTATCTTATTAATTCACAGATTAGAAAACTGATTTTTTAGCTTATGGTTCATGAATCTTTGGAAATTAGTTAAATTTTAGCAATGAATGAAAATGATATCAACTCTGCATTCTTTGAAGCCGAGAAAATGGAACTTAAGATGGCCAGTAATTATCATATAATTTAAGAAGCATATCAATATTTGAAAATTTTTTATTGTTTTTTTGGGAGGAGGAAATGAATTAGAATGCAAAATTGAAAGTAGTTATATAAAGCCTAGTATCAAGCTAAAATGCAGCAATTTGGTGCATTTTAGCTTGTTTCATGGTATTGTTACCAAATATATTGGTACTTTCCCATTAAAGGGTCTGTAAAAAAAATGTCATTGCACAAATTCATCTCTCTCCTGATGCAGTACTACAGCAGTTGCCCGTAATATTGCTCCTGTTTGACGAAAAAAAATTTAACCATTGCCAATGGTCCTTATTAACAGAAAAGTACTAGTAATTTTTATTGCCATTTGGGACTAAAACTGTGACCATGGTAATCTGGTTGTCATGGTTTTGGACTCGTGGCTGGCTGTTTTTGTTCAGTCACGGTTTTGAGCCTTGATGCCATTAAAGACCCGCTGGGGCTGCTGCATGTCAAATCTGTCAGAGCCCAAAGTCCTCTCATTGGTGTGGTGTAGAAGTCAGGAAGGGTAGCCAGCTCAGGTGTCGTCCTTGTCACTTGACCAAGATTCGAAATTATGAAGTCAGTCGCAAAAAGTCCCTAGTGTTGTTTCTGGCTTGTTAATAAAACCAAATCAGTCGGGACTAAACCTTCATTTGTGACCTCTAAAATATGAGATGGATTTATATATCTAAGCTGGATGGTAGATATGTTTTAAATTTTACAACAGGAATTGGTAATCTTATGAAAATGTAATGGTAAACTTAACAAAATTCTTAATTGTTGATGAATTATTTTATTCATTTAGATGTTTGTTTGTGTATATATTTATTAATTTGTACTGATTATATATATGTTTATTTCATTTAAGATGTCTTGCATTAATGAGTACTATTCAGCATTTCGATCTCCATTCAATGATATACTTGGCTTAGTTGGTAACAGTCAGCATTATTCAAGATGTCGAGAATTGGAATTGAATGTTCTTGATTGTACTGATGTTTATGGTCGAAAAGGATTGCTCAAACAATGTGCTGTTGAATATTCTGATTTTATGGAATGCTTGTTTAATACTAAACAAGTCAGTAAGATAGTATAATTATGAATTATTGTTGCTGATTTTTGTGTTTAAAGAAGGAATATATGGGCACTAAAGATATATGATTAAAAATACTTTTTTTAGAGGCAAAACATGCTTGTTTTAGAAATGTGACTTACTTTTGTTAGTGTGTGAAATATTAAGTATAAATTGGCTCTGATCAGAAATAGGATGTCCCCTAGAAGATTGGCGACAAAACTTAGCGACTTCCTAGATAGGTTGCCAAACGTGTGTGACTTAAGCATTGAGTATGCTTAGGGTTACCATGACCTAAATTGCCAATTATCGCTCCCAAAAGTAGTCAATCTCCTAGGGGACACCCTATTCCTGATTAGAACCTATAAATTTAATAATATGATAGATTTACTATAAACTGTTTTATATTTGATGATATCAAAACATAATATCTAAACATTCAAATCATAAGAAGAAAACCCATTGATAAGTTGTTTAATGCCCATGAATGCTTTCCCATGTATCTAGACATTACTGTGAATGATTTAACTACTATCAATTTTGAATGGGGGAAAAAACTGAAGTGTTTTTGTCTCTATGGTATTACCACTTGCCAGTTCTCCATGGAATATTTAATTACTTCCCCTCTCTCCTTCACATAACAGATTTTGAGAATGCTTTCTTGTGAGGAAAAGGGCAGTCTATTTGCTTCAATCTGCCTGCATTGTATTCATAATTATATCACTTGTATGCTTATTTTTTACTTTTTTTTTTATATTCCTTTATTTATTACTTCCTTTACAATTAGCCCTTTTTTTTTTTTTTTTTTTTTTTAAAAAAATTAAAAAAAATTTTATTAAATGTGCTGAAAAGCATTATATATATATATATATATTTCAAGATAAAGATTGCTTGCATCTCATTCCACTTGATATGTTATTTCTGTCATAGTTGTTATGTTCAGTATAATAAAGGTTGTCTAAATTTAAAAAAAAAAAAAATTGTAAAAAATATGTAGTTGTTCCTTAGCATGTACATCTAATTTTTGTATCTGATTTTCTAGCAATGTATATATAATTTAGTGCCAGTTTTTAATGCTTATGTGTTTGGTCTTTATCATCAAATCTTAAATTTTTGCTTTATGAATGCTGAATAAAATTGTTAATTGTTTTATTCTTTTCTTTCCAAATGGATGAACATGGGTAAAGGAAGTAATTTTTTAAAGAGTCTTGATGGAGTTCTATAAATTTATATTACATTTATAAATCCTTTTTCTAAGTTCTTTTTGCATTGAACTATAGTTGTCTTAGTCATATATTGTGTTTTAGTGCATTGTTATGAAGGAAGGAAATTTAGTAAATAGAAAATTTGGTTATTTTTCCATTTCACCAGTGCAAACAATAAAGTCACCAAAAATGATACAACCGACGCCATGTGGAATTTATGTTTACTGTGTGTTATTTCCAATAAAGTCTGCTCGGTGAAATGGAAAAGTACTGAAAATTTTTATCAATATATAAGTACTTATTTATAGAAAATTTGTAGTAATACATCTTCATTAAAGTGTAAAAAGCAAAAACTTGCATTCTAATCATCAGTTTTTTTTTTTTTTCTTTTCATCTGGTGGCATTTTTTTTTAAAAAAAATTTAATTTGTAAATTTCAATATGAATAATATAGTGTATCTTATAGGTATATAGACAGGTGATTTTATTGGAATAATAGCTAAATAAAAATTTAATGAAGAAAAGGGAAAGTACACAATAAGCCTTAATACCAATTTGTTACAATACTAATACATCATTTGCAATTCACAATTTCTCATGGAAAAAATATACTGGCTTAGTAATATATGGACAAATAAGAGTGTTTTTTTTAACCATTATAGTTCAAATTCTGAACCCATTGTTTCTAATCAATCTCAATACCTGATCAAGTATGCTTTGAATTAATGTTTGTGTCAAATCAGGTACTAAAGAGAACCTACTCTTCTTTATTTATTGCTTTTATAGGATTGAAAATTGGCATCCATAAGCATATATGTTTTGTTCTAATGCCTCCTCCCTTCCAAATTTTCCCTTGGGTTAAGAACTTGTCGATTTTAATGGCTTTTCTTTATTAGCCAAATTTTAGTTGATGTATAAAAGAGATTGAAGTGCTCTCCTACTGGAACTTTCAGTTATCGCACCTCAGAACTCTGCCAAATAGAAGCAAATGAGTTAGAAGCATATCCTGATAATTTTCAGAACATTGACGAGCTTATAAGAAACATTAATCAATTGTGCTGTTGTAACAAAACATGTCACCATGCTATAATGGAACCACCTCCATGCAAGGTTAGCGTTGGAGGTCATACCAATGGCCATTCATATTGAATATCTTTTTTTTGATTAAATATTAAAAGCGATTCTGCCATCTGGGCCATTCATATTGAATATCTTTTCTTCTCTAAAGAGAATTGTTATCCATTCCTCTTTCTAATGCATGTGTGCTCCTCTCTATATTGTGGTTTGAATATTGGTGTTTGGTACTTCCCATCAAATTATGAGTGTGCCAGCATCGTCAAGCAAGTGAAGGGGGAAATTGAAATGTAGGGTGTCATATCACATACCAATAAATAATATAAACTTCCTATGTTTAATAACAAATATTTAATAATATTTTTATGTATTGAATAATAAATCACATTCTTATAAGTAACATAAAATTTATATGTTTTATAATAATATTTACATAATCTTTAGGACATCACACTCTACATTACAGGCCATATTTCTAAAATCACTTTTAATATTTAATCAAAAAAAAAATTTCTGCTGTATATTTTCTCCACATAAATTCCGCAAGATATGATTCGCAATGATGCCTAGCTGTGCTGTTCTTATTATGCTACTTTAAGAATTCAACATTTTGTATGTGAACACCTGTTGTTGGATCAACAATATTCTATTTATGCTTCACAGTGTTTAGATTTCATTCATTTAATTTTTACATAATCTGGTGTGTCTGGTAAAAGACCTTTTCTCTTGAAAAAAAGATTTTGTGTCCATTTTCGCTGTTTGCTAAATTGAAGAGTATTAACGACATATTTAAAAAAATTGGCTATTTTAAAAAGTAATGGGAAATATAAAATGTTAACAAGCAAGCGATATGTTGACAATGGGAACATGTGCTGTTTCTGTAGGACTGCAACCTTAGGAACTTACGACCTAACTTGGTGATACATCTTGCTCACTTGGCGATTTATTGGCGAGAGCCAAAATTGTAATTTGGTGGGTACTAAGTACCGGTATTTGTTACATATTAGGATAAACATGAAATTTTCTTGCTTGAAAATTATGGTGGATATGGTTAGGTTATTGGCAGTTTTACAGACAGATGTTTCTTTTATTGGAAGCAGCTTCCAAAAATTGTTTATCTTGCTTTGGTCCCCCTGTTCACATCTTTACTGTAGATATGTCATATTGCAACAAGATATTGTGTATACCAGATCTACTGCATTGCGTGTTTTTAGAAATATTCTAGACTTTCATTCTTTCGTACTTTATTGGTACATTTTTTTTTATCAACTTGTGAGAACTCAACGTGACAATGTGTATCTCATTAAAGTTCAAATTGAAAACTTATTCATCTCTTATATGCAACAACAATGACATCATATGTAAAGTGCTTAAATATGTGTTGGGTTTGGAGCGAGTGAATTTTTTTTATACGCAGTATTAAGAACATCTATGTTTATGCTTCACCTACTTCTCCCAACAGACACCCGAGAAATGAGGGGGCGTTAGCGATGACTGAGGTGATGCAAAGCTGTGTGCATTAAGAACGATTTTTATGCTGTGTGCTATTATGTCTAAGTGAACTTATCTTTTATTCTTTTGTGTGTGTGTGTGTGTGTATTAATAAATGTGTTCATCCAAAAATAACAACTAATCAATCCGATTAAAAAACAACAATATGCAAATTTCTGTTTATGAACTTGTAATTCTGATTTTTATAGTTGTCCTTATACTTTTGGGACTGCATTTTTTTATTACTAATTCATGTTTATTCTTACTGAATACATTTGAACAAG
This sequence comes from Nephila pilipes, assembly GCA_019974015.1. NCBI lineage: Eukaryota > Metazoa > Arthropoda > Arachnida > Araneae > Nephilidae > Nephila > Nephila pilipes. The sequence continues at coordinate 159,097 of BMAW01033804.1, read as the reverse complement.
ATTTTAAATGTTTCACTTTAAACTCTTAATAATATGTGTATAATTAATTATTTTTAATTGCTCTAGCACCTTTATTTTAGTTGCTACCGAAAAGAAGCACCAGTCCGTATATTATTGAGATGTGCTATAGTAGTAAACCCACTCGTGCATATGTGCAATTGTTCTCATGTCCTAAATATTTTCAGATTTATACTTTTTTTTAGTTTTACTTTTTTTCCTGATAAATGTTCCTCTCCAATACTTTTTTTTTTTTTTTTTTTTTTAATTTATTGTAGTAAAATGGGTTGGTAATTTGGAGTATACTTTCTCATTTTGAAAATAAGTTTTGGATTTCTTTAGAAGTTTATTATGTTGCCTTACTCAGAAACTCTGAAATTCCTTTTCTAGGAACTTATTCCTTAAGAACTATATCAATTTTCTTTTTCTTCGTACAATTTTAGGTTTTATTTTTTACATTGTACTTATGAGCTGTAATGAATGCTAAATAGTTATTTTTTGCCAACACACAAAGTCATTAGCAAGTATTAATTTTTTTATAGGAAAGCAGATATTAAAAAGTACCAAAAATATTTGTTAGTGCTTTTATATTTCGTTTGTCCAAACAATTTTCTGTATTGCTTTATAACAACTAATGTTTAAATTTTTGCTTAAAGTTACCATTTTCTATCAAATTTTCAAAGGTTTCTTTTTCCTGTATCTTCTTAAACAAATACAGTTTGGGGTAAAAAAATTTACTTTCAAAATACATTTAATCATAAACAGTAGTAACTGTAGATAGGTTTTGTAAGGTTATTGTCACAAGCATTCAATTATTTTTGTATAGTTTATTAAACTGCGATTGGCAAGGCTAGTCGAATTCAGAAAAAGTAAATAGAACTCGAGCACACAGCCATGCTGCAAATGCGTGGTATTTGAACTGCTATGTAGATAGATAATCCACCCCACCTTCTGATTTGTCTATATGTGTGTGTCCATCCAAATCATCTATAAACTGTTGTAAAATCGTGAAGCTCTCCCAATCCTTCTAATGAAAACCTTTTAGATGTGACAGTTGTACCTGTTCTTTGGACCTCAACCTGTGTCTGTCTTTTGCTTATTAATGTAATGGAAATTCATTACTTTATGTTTTGAATATATTTCATAGCTTGTAATTGGCAAGTTTTTTCACCATAAAACAAAACTGTTCTTTTTTTTTTTTTTTTTCAAAATAGTACTAATAAGCCTGTTGAATAGTTCTTAGGTAATTCTTAATGAAATAGGAGAAAGAAAAAAGAAATATAAAAGATATTTCTATATGAGATCAATTCATGTAACTAATATTTTTCATGTGATTATTTTTTTTATTACCTACACTGATCTCCATCATAAAAATTTTGTATTTAATCAATGCCTGAAAACTCTTGAAATTAATCATCTTGCTTAAATATAAAAAGTACCTTATATTAATTTAAATTTGCAGTATTCCTTCAGTTTAAGTTGTGAGTTTTGTGGTTGTTGATGTTTGATACAAGTCTTGTGTTTGAGATCTGATTATTCCAGTGATCCCTTGCTTGGAGTACTGGAGGCTACACATATTATTTGGAATTAAAACTCAAAATCTTTGAAAGTTATGCTGTGAAAATTTGTATAGTGAGGTACCAGTTTGGCATCCATCTTCATCATTTGCCTGTAGTTCAAAAGTATGAAGTTGATCACCAATAGCCTTAGTGTGACACTAAAGTGGCGTTAATTCTAACAAAATTTTCTGAGCCTTTTTTATTCATGATCAGAATTGTGTTATCTAATTCTTAGATTATGGTAAGAGTTTTAGTGAGTCTAATATTCTGTTTCGATTTTGCCTCCATGATTTTTTAATGTTTAAACCCATTATTTTAAGAAAAAAAATTTTAGAATCTTCATTACTTTGTACAATTGATTGCAACAGTACTAGTTCTATTGCAGTTACTATCACCTGAGGAAGAAGAAAAATGAAGTTTCATTATTTTTGTTTGTAATAATTAGATTTTTACATTGTAATGATTAAATTTTGCAGTAGAGTTGATTGACCAGTTCTTGAATACTAATTAGTGTCTGTTAAATCAGAATTAACAGGATTATAGCATAACATTGTTGTATTTTATAACGAAATAATCCTTTTTATGAAATTGTCATTTTCAACTTTATTCATCTCACCCCCCCCCTTTTTTTTTTTTAGCTCTGTTAAGTAAATTAATAAAATGTTATTAGACTACATAAAGCTTCATCCATCTTTTCTGCATGAAAAAGGTCTCCAACTCTACACATACTATGTAATTATGCTTCTAAAAAAGATTTCTATAATAGGAAATTTTTTCATTTAAAATATATTTTGTGTTTTGCATTATAATAATTTACTAGTTCTTTATGGAGGAGTTTCATCTGAATTAGCTTTTTAGTATCCTTAAGAACAACTTATTTATTTAATTGGTAGTAGGTTTTAATTCTCACAATTGGCTGATCAGCTATTTAAATGTAAATTCTGGTAAAAATCATGTGGAATTGTATGAGCTGGAAATAATTAAATCCAAATTGGTTTCAAAATCATGACTTGGCAGCTTGAAGAGGGAGGTAACAGATTACTAGGTCATCTCCAATAACCCTGTGGTACATCCAATGTAATAAATTAGAATCTAATAACAAAAATCAACAGTTTTTTTTTTTTTTTTTTTTTTTTTATCTTGAGTTAATACCAATTATTTCCTTTTGTCAAATATTAAATTATTTTAGTAATCAATCATTTTTAGTTCCTATAAGTCTTTCTATTCCATATATTTCTTTCAAATTTTGTTTTAGAAGTTTTTCATTTAGTATGTAAAAAAACATATCTTTTGAGTATTATTCATTTCATTTATATAAAAAAAAAGATGCTTCTAATTTTTTTTTATCATGTTTTGAAGTTTATTAAAAAAATTTGTTAGTAATGTACCATATTCTGTAAATAAAACTGTCATACTTAAATTAGCTACCACTTAACTATGAAAAATGATTTGTTCACAGAAAAAGCAGTGTGATATAAAATTTATGGATTTTTATGCATCCAACCATTGTAATAACAGAAATATATTGATTGTGGATCGGGATCTGAAAACTGTGGTTTCAGCAAAATATTTTTTATGATCTATAATATAAAGCAAACATTCTAAATTTGTATGTATCTCAAATATGAATTCATTATCATCAGTGTAAATTGGTGGCAGAGTTGGCCTGTTTACACTGGTGTTACAGAATGGACATCTATTTTGTTATTAAGACTTTTTCAAGGATGGATATCATTTTTTATATCATCATAAGGTTAAGAACTGGTTATCAAGTTATTTGAATTTCATTACTGTAAACAGGAATTCAGAATAGTGTAATATTTGTATGAAATATAATTTTAATTGTAATACAAAAATATTTATACACCTTTTTCTGTTTGTAGAAAGCTCGAGTAGCTGCCATGCAACAAGAACGTTTGCGTCAATATTATGCTGGAGAAAGAACAAAGAAAAACTTTTATGCTGAAGCTCCAAAATTAGATAGCTACCACCAGACATACACACAAACCATTGGTTAAAGCATTTTGTAGTGAAATGTATAATATCTAGAATGAGAAACTGTTGTCATGTACTCCTCCCCCATTTTTTAGAAATAAAGAAGTATGCAGTTTATATTCTTAGTAAAACTTTTTTTTTTTTAATGTTAAGTTTATAATATAAGCTATTCTCTTTTGTTTCCTCCCTTCTAGAATACCTTAATTAAGTTTCTTAGTAATGCTCTTACTCTAACTTCATACAGTATAATATCACATGAAGGGGAAAAAAAACTGATCTCTCACAGCATTTAATTAACTGAAAACTACTAATTTTATTAAAATTTGATAATTATTGAATTTATTTTTTAAATTTCTTGACCACTTAAAAATATCTCTTATTTGATTTTTAAACAGAATGTTTCTTGTTAGATAAACATGTCACAATTGTTAAAATGTTCATAAATGGTATGAATTTAATTTTTGAAATGTAGCTTAAATTGTATATAGAAAGCTTGCAGTATTGAAATTAAATCTATTGCCATATTTTTGTTTTTGTGTTTTTTATTTATAAGGTATATTATTTTTTTCATCTTAAAAGAACATATTTAATACACTAAGGAGAGTAGGCAGGCGAACATTTACTGAAACAATGCTGCCTAATTTTCAAACATATAAAAATATTTGTGAATCATTAGCATTTTTTTACAAGCTTTTTTTTTTTTATCTTGCTATGTTCACATAGGTGTGTTTTTCCAGTTCAAAATTTTTACTCAAATTTTAACTCGCATCCTGTAATCTGACCAAGCTGAAATTTTGCATTCTCTTTTTGTATAACTTTGATGACAATACAATACTATGGTATGCTGCAGTCAGTCAGGGATTTGCAAGCTTGGTGTTTGCATTTTGTACTCGAATTTTAACCCACTGCCTGTGATCCTACCAAGCTGAAATTTTGCTTACTCATTTTGTATAACTTTGATGACAATTCAATACTGTGGAATGCTCCAGTAGTTATGTCCTTGTTGGCCTGGTGCTTGCATTTTGTACTCGAATTTCAACCCACTTCCTGTGATCTGACCTAGCTGAAATTTTGCATATTCTTATAATCTGATGACTTAAAAATAAATTCTATGGTATGCTCAAACAGTGACAGACTTGGAGGGGAGCCTGGCTCTTGCACATGTACAATTCTGTTAAAATTTTGTGCACACATGTATATCTCGTAATTACTTTTTCGAATTAAATTTTCCAAGTAAAAAGAATTAAATGAATATGAACAGTAAAAAATTAAATGGAGCTTTTATTTAAAGATGAACTAAAAGGTGTAAAAAAAGTTTTTTTTAATGTATAATTGATATAAGCTTGAGTAATTAATCTTTTATCTCGTAAGTAAGTAGCAATGGTACGTATTGGTTATTACTTTGGTATCTTAGTTGAGTGCATTAAACTTTTATGAATTATATATTTTTTTACATTAAAAAATGTATATACTTTTTAATCTATCTTTTAATTAAGATTTGATTAAAATTATATATATATAAATGCCCAACTTTTTTTTTTTTTTTTTTTTAATACATTATTTTGAAATAACGCGGTTCGTCAATATACTTTTTTACACAATTTTTTTTTTGTTTTAGCACAAATCCCAAAAATATTTTTTTAATTCTAATTTTGACAGTGTAATCAGAAAACGGTTGGCTTATACCCACACATGTGTGAGTGACTTGGGCTACTTCATGGCTTCTTTACTTTGTTTTCTGGAGTTACAGGGAATACCTGAGTTTTATGACTACTTTCATTCGTTTCGTTGTACTTCAACTTGATCACAGTATTTCATTCTTCAGCTTTAAATTATCAGAAAAAAAAAATTTGCGAGCATGCATCAAAAGTGGAGGTCTCATAATACAAAAATCAGTTGTGTTTTCTGAAATTATAACTCTAACAAATTCAATTGGTGGCGAAGGTTTTAATAGCATACAAACGGCTGACAATGAAGAACTGTTGCTAGAAAGCCTTTTGATGAGGACGATTTGTTTGAATTTATGACAATTTTTGCTAATGAAGAAGTAAATAATGACGGTCGAAGGTGAAATTCAACTATTAACAGCTGATTTAATTCGTGGGGGCTTGAAATTTGCTACAAGTATGGAACCACAATTTCTTTCTCATGATCCTGACATACAGCCTGCATTAAAATTTCATTGTAATCTTAAGTTTAGTGTTACAGCATATCGAATTTTTTAAGCAACTTATGGGACCAAAAAAAAAAAAACATAGTAGCCCTTAATAACAAATGAAATTCTTCATTTGAATCAAAGGCAACAGTTGTGCTAGACATATCTGACTCATCTCTATTTCAATCGTATCGACGAAACAAATCCAAAACTACGAATAAAGACGAAATGAATGTCCTTTTCATATTTTAATGAAACACACATATAACATCAGAATTTACATTCTATACAAACTTTCATTCCAAAGCATCATTTTTACAACAGGTTTTCGACCACTCTCAAACGAAACAACAAAAATGTTTTTCCTCCTCTTATGGCACCCTCACACATCAAGTTTCGTAACACCCCCCACCTGTATTCTGTTAAGAGTACACCAAATATTGATAGAACAATCAAATACACTACAAATTACATTACAATTGATCACAAACATAAAACACAATACAACAATGAGCTAACTATAAAGTTTTATATCAAATTATTTCAAGTGGATAAATCAATTGAATTGGCGTTTGTACTGACCCTTGGCAGTTCAACAAGACAAGAACGTATATGATCGTTATGACCAATAATAACGTCTTCAATTATACCAAGAACCCACAAATATTTGGATTTAGTGGTCCCTTCTATTAATACTACGTCTCCCCGTTTAAGATCCTTTTTCGGAGTTTGATTTACAAAATTATGTGCATTTCGCAACTGCATCAAATAATTAATTTTTCCATTTTGCCTAGATTTGATGTAAAAGTTTTGTTTGTTACAATATTCGTCGAGACAAATTTTCCTTTGTAGAAGGTTCATTACTAAAAATGTACAGGATAACTAAGATTTTCCTGTCCAGGAAACAGAAAATGGGCTGGAATAAGAGGTAATGGTTCATTTAAATCATTACTTGCATAAGTTAGGGACCTATGATTCAATACAAGTTCAATTTCGGCAAGAATAGTCGTCATTTCTTCAAAGATACGCCCTTCCGAAAATTTTCCTTAAAGGCTCTTTACTACTTCTCATGAGCCGTTCGTAGAAGCCACACACCAAGGGGTATGTGGAGCAATAAACTGCCATGTTATCTCAAGTATGGCTACAAATTTCTTTAAATTCAAATAAACTATAATTTTGGGAAATTCTTTCAAGATGTTATCTGTTGTTTTGAAACTCTTGGCATTATCCGAAATGACTACTTCACAACTACCCCTTCTGGCAAAAAATCGTTTTAAACACGAAATAAAGCTTTTCATTTTCATATCAGTTAGCTCGATGTGAAGAGCTCGTGTGACAGCACAAATAAACAAGGCTATATACGATTTTTGTTGACTGTCTTTCCCAGAACGAAGAATATCGGGACCAGTAAAATCAATTCCGGTCACCGTAAAAGGGGGATTTTCAAAAACTCTATTTTTTGGTAATTGTGCTGTTATTTGTTGAGCAGGTTTCAAATAGTATTTTCTACAAATCAAACAGTCTTTCAAAACCCTTTTGACGATCTGTCTACCTATCGGAATCCAATATCTGCTTCGAATTTTAGCAAGGGTTGCAGACACACCACCGTGGCAAACTTCGTTAAGTACTCTAAACATTAACAACTCAGTAAATTTTGATTGATTTGGCAAGTATCGGGTGAATTTCATTTGAAGAAAATTCACTTTCTTCAAGTCTGCCCCTAACACGCAAAACGTTATTATCATCTAAAAATGGGGCTAACTTATAAAGAGACGATGTCTTAGAAATCAGTTTAACACCTTTAATGCATTGCAATTCTAAAGAGTAGATAAGATTTCGTTCATATTTTATCCAACCTTGTTCAGCTTCTAAAAGTTCAGTTACATTACAAGGTCCCATTTCTATTTGTAGTTGCTTAGGTCTATAGACAAATCTTTTTAATTAAAACTGTAATTTTTAACACTTTATATAAGTCAATATACTTATTCAAGTCAAAAACAAATTGGGAATCATGTATTGCACATTCATTTTGAACTATTTGAAATTCCTTCCGAAACTCTATATCTCAAATAGAATTCTCAATTTTAATTTTACCTGGCCAAAATTCACTGGGTTTACTAAACCAAGGTAGTCTGTGCCACCACAATGAATTTTTGGCTAAATCTGAGGCCGGAATACCTCTGGAAAGGATATCTGCGGGATTTTCCTTCCCTGGACAATGAGACCATTGGTCTCTTTCAGTCAAATTTTGAATCTCCCTGACTCTATTTTTTACAAAGGGTTTGTAATTGTCGATCTTACCCTTTGTCCAATACGCGCATATATTCGAATCGGTCCTGAAATAACATTTTTCTACAAATTTTAAATATTTACTCACCTGCTTAGATAACTTAGCAGATAACAATCATCCAATCAATTCCAAACGAGGCAAAAGTTAGTGATTTTAGAGGGGCAACCCTACTCTTTGCACATATAAACTTAACAATAACTGTGTTATCATGAATAACTCGAAGAAATATCACGCATCCATATGCTGCTACGGAAGCATCTGAAAAGGAATGAATATCAAATGAAATAAAATCATACAAATTGAACTCAGAAAAATAATATCTTGGGATCTCGACGCTATTTAGGTGTTTAAGTTCACTACACCACAACTGCCACTTGCAGTCTAGTGAGAATAGAAGTTTATCGTCCCAGTCTATTTCAGCTGCCCAGTGTTCTTGAAGAAGTATCTTTAGTCTAATGATGAATGGTCCAGAGAATCCGATCGGGTCGAAATTGCAACGAAATATCTGCAATATGAATCGTTTGGTGCTGCAACCATTGGCAAGAATGTTTATCAATTTGCTAAAGTCGAAAAAGATCATGTCCTTGTCTGGATCTCAGGCTAGTCTCACAACCTTTGTTGGAGCACCACATCCTGCTTCGATGGTTTTGTCTTCTTGAGTTTCTATGCCTGCTCTCCTCCAAGCTTCACGAAGTTTTACTGAATATGTCTGCCATTTTCTAAGTACCATTCCAGTATTTTTTAAGATTTCCATGCATTCGGTAGTAATTTTCAGTGCTGTTTCTACCTGTTCAGTACCTCCAACAAGGTCATAAACCCAGAATGATTTTAAAAGTGTTTCACCAGTTTCTGGGTACAAGTCTCTGTACTGTTCGAAATGAAATTTCAATGTTGCTGCGAGCAGGTAAGGACTCGGTGTTAGTCCGAACAAAAAAAGAGTAAAATTCAATACAATAATCTTATTCGAATTTAAATTTTCTGTCCAAAAAAATCTGGTAAATCTTCTGTCTTCTGTATCTAATTGAAATTTGCAGAAATGCTTGCCGTATGTCAGCTATGTATACAACAGTATTTTCTCGAAATTTGATCATAAATTCAAATAAATTAGGGTACAAATTAATTCCTGTTTTTATTCAGTGAATATTGTCCTTTTTCGTAAGCCCCTCCATTGAACACGATTCTAAGATGACAGCTGACCTTCTCGAACGACAGCATGGTGGGGCAAGTAAAATGAAAACTCACCTGCTAAACCTTCTGTCATACACCTCTCAACTATTCCTTCTTCAAGGTAACCATCAACAACCTCTCGATACTCTTTATACAACACCGGATCTCTTTAAAACCTCTCGATCAAACCCTTAAAACATCTCAATGTCACTTCCCTATTATTTCCTAACTTTTCTTGCGTGCCTTCTTTCTACGGCAACTTAACAAAATATCTATTTTCCACTAATTGAAACGATTCATTAAATTCTTTTAAACCTTACTTGTCTTGCATACCAGAGACTATTTCGTCTCCCCTAATCCCTAAACTTTCCAACTCCCAAAAGCGTCTCATTTCAGCGGAGACCAACTCCCTTTCACTCAGAACGAAATTAATCAACGTAGAATCAGTTAGCTAATCACATCTACCTTATAGCGACCATCCAAATATAGTTTCTATAGTTACCAATGACGAATTCAACCGTTGGAACCCTTTTATCAAATCCCAATAATCTGCTCCCACTAACAACAAAATCTGACCGTCGTTAGACAACTCCTTAAAATCAAATGTCAAAGCTAATCCCTTATACTCCCTTTCTGCACATATATCCCGATCTGGAACCCGAATCGATGTTCTCGATATTTCGTCTATTCCCGATGTCTTTACAACCACTTCCTTTCCATTCTTGCAACCTAGGATTCTTAGCTCAAATGAATAAATATTCAATCTTTCCGATCCTATAATTTTCAATCCCCAACTTCTCAGAAAAGCTTTTTTTGACAAATGTTCGTTCACTACCGTTGTGAAACAATGGAAATATACAATCCGACAATTTAGTACCGATTATTTCTACTCTCACACATTACAATAAAATCCCCTTTTTTATCATTAACCATATCATTAGCGGTAGTGGCTACGACTTCATTACAATTTTTCTCCGAATAATTTTCCCTTTTCTGAGTTTTAGAATTTTCCAATTTGAAACAAATGGCTCGAGCGTGGCTGCCTTTACAGAAAGAACAGGCAACTCCTTTGCATTTTTTGACAAAACAGGCGCAACAGTTTTTCTCTCTTTTTACTAGTATTCGAATTTTAGCACAGATGAGAAGGATGTAATTCATAGCAAAATGAACATCCGCTGACAGATGTATTCGTTAACAATTCACTGGCTGATAGAACAAATTTATTACGATTGTGCGCGCCGAACTGACGGCGAACGAGTTGCTTACATTGCGAATTCGAATTTCGAGGCGGGGGAAGGAAGGACTGTGATATGATGCAGAAAGCTCTCTCACCCGCGCTGATAGCAATATGTAAAAAAAGTCATCAATTCTTCCAGATTGTGGTTAGTACCAGAAATCTGAGTTTTGCAATAATCTAATGCAAGGTCACTAGGGAAAAGTTTTAAAATAATTGCACTAAGCATAACACTATAAATATCCGATTTCACACCCAAACTATCTAAGGAACAAATTTGCGTTTGACATTTAAAATATAAATTTCTTAACTCTTGTAAATGACTAGAATTTGTAAAGGGGGTCATGTTTAACAATTTTGAGATATGGGCATTAATTAACACGTCATTCTGGCCAAACGAGTCTTTCAATAATTTTAAAGCAGATTAATAATTATCTTCAGTAATTGTGAAATATTTTATACAAAACGAGCATCTCCCTCGAGACTACTAAACAAATACAAAAATTTTTTCAATATCTGAAAGTGAGGGATTTTTGTCAACTGCATTTTCAAATTGATTCCAAAAGTTTAAGTACTCTGACGGGTCCCCATAATATGTTTGGATTTTTAATTTTGGTAACTTTGCGTTGGTATTTGGTTTACTTACATTTTCTGGATTTTGACGCACATTACTAGTTTTCTGTTCAGTCATGAACTGCAGCAATTTAATTTTATTTTTAAGTTTAACCGAGTTAAAAACAATTATTTCATTATACTCATCTATTTTTTTCATTTTCCGATTCCATATCCGCGATATCTAAAACATTTTTAATCTTATTATCTATGGATTTGAGCTGCTCGTCTTTAGTTTATAGCTGAACCAAAAGACCCAGTTCATCAATTTCAACATAAGGTTCTGACAAACGATTCGTTATTTTAGAAATTAATTTCGTTACCTGTCCCCTATGAGTGCTGCGCTGTTTTTTAAACCTTTCTAAATCCCTTTTCCCAGTCATTATTCTAACAATACAACGTAGCTATAAAAGTTAACAACAATTCCGAACAACGAATTCTAAGAATTTCAAATTAAATATACAGCTCAAACTTCGTTAAATCAATTAAACCTTCAACAAATAAATACTGCAATTCAAACTTAACTTCAACTATACAAATCAAATAACTATCTCAATCAAATTCTACACTATACAAAACCGATACAATTTACTCAACAGCAACAGTTTTCAAAAACGAAATTTCAAAACCGATACGATTTGTTAAACAACAATTTTTTCAAAAACGAAATTTCGACTCACCCCACCATTCAACGTCCAAAAGTTTCCAAAACTTTGGTTCAGTCAATTCCATTTTAATGTTTTTCAGATCATATGTTGTAGACCGATGTACCAAATATTTCACTATTTCAATCGTATCGAGAAACAAATCCATAACTACGAATAATGACGAGATGAATGTCCTTTTCATATTTTAATGAAACACGCACCAGAATTTACATTCTATACAAACTCATTCCAAAGCATCATTTTTACAACAGAGTTTCGACCACTCCCAAATGAAACAACCAAATGTTTTTCCTCCTCTTCTGGCGCCCTCACACATCAAGTTTTGTAACAAACTCACTGATGATAGCATTTTTGATCCAGTTCGTAATAGATGTGCAAGCTTGTTATCAAGTAGCGATGAATAGATGTTTGTTAGTAGTTTTATTCATTTTATTATTTCAATTTGAATTTTTATATGTTGTATGTATTTATAGACCGAATTTTCACTGAACGCTAATTTTAATTTTCTTTTGTAATAAAAATGGATTGTTTTTGTTTTTTAAATATATAATATGAATTTCATTATTACTTTTTTTGCCCGTTATTTTGGGAAAATATTTAGAGTTTTTTCATCTTACACGATTTTTTAAAGTTGCGGAACGTATCCCCAAATTTACCATATGTCGCATGTATTCTTTTTTTTGCATGATTTTCTGAGGAGTTATCTAGTGTAAAAGAATTTTAAAAATTATATTATATATATATAAATATAATATATATATATATATATATATATAACACATCGATCAATAACCCCGAGTCTAACATTGAAAACAACATTTTTGCAATTTTTTTTTATTCATCAACATAACACCTTTGTTAATCACCTTTAGGTGATAATCGTTCAACGCTTTTCCAAATTTTCCTCCAAAAATTTTTCTTTCTTTTTTCAAGAAATCTTTTTGTTGGAGTAAAATAGCGATAAACAGCTTCTGAATCATCGACCTGTTGTGTTTGTTCCATCGAAAGCAATGCGGCACCCACTTGGAAAACCTTTTCACTTCATCAAAAACCTTTTCCCGGTCCGATCGACTTAAAATTTTGACACGTTTCAAGCAAAGGTTAGTACTCTAGAAAGACCTGGTTATTGGTTTACTACGAGCGCCATCTGGGTTAGTCTCGAGAGTTATTGATCGATGTAATATATATATATATATATATATATATATATATATATATATATATATATATATATATAATATATATATATATATATATATATATATATATATATATATATATATATATATATATATATATATAATGTTTGTGCTTTCAAACACATTTTGATACTGGTTTCGGCACTGAAAAGCCCATTAATTTTATTAAAGCTCTCTTTTCTTCAGTATATTATGAAATTATAATTTTGGGGAACCTTTGTTAGCTGGGTTGGTAACTGTGGCAAGAGCAGAACAGCAAATCTTAGCATGTTTTTCAGATTAAAAAAAAATTAGGATTTAACACTTTTTCAATTTATAGTAATTATGTGTTTAAAAGGTTATATAGCAAGAAGATTGGGTATTAAGGTGAGACACATTATATACGATTTCATGAAAATTGGTAAAAAAATAAAATTGAAAAAATATTTTTTAACCCAAATTATTCTTTATACTTTTTCTATTATCCACAAACTTTTAGAGTTTTACATGAATAATGGAAGATATGATAGCTATGTGTGCATTCGTACTCATATCCTGATTCCATTAATCTAGCAGATAAACCTTTGGTATTTTTGCCTGATTCTAAAAGCGTCAAGTAGTTTAAAAATGAAGAATGAAAAATTGCATTCCATTCTCAAGGTTTTTTTTTTATATCTGTTGATATATTACGTATTCGTTCTTTAGATGAATTTTTATTACATATTTTTGAAATATTACTTAATTTCTTTTATAGAAATATTACTTAGTTTCTTACTTATATGTATAATGTTTTTGCGTATATTATAACATATCATTTTATAAGCTTATGCCTCATTCGAAGAGGAAAAACAACTCAAGTAAACTGAATATAGATGACTATAGACGTGAAAAAGAAAGAAGACTAGAAAATAATGTTGCTTTTCATGTAGCACTCGAAAGTTAAAGTTGGCCTGTGTGTGAAAAGAAAATTTTTCAAAGTTTAAAGAAAGAATTATGTATAATCCTGTTTTTTTTTTTTTTTTTAATACTTCAAATTAAACTACAATTTTTTAAACATAAAAAATGAAAAGGTAAGCTTTATTTATTCCAAAATTTTTGAAAACTGGATTTGTATGTTATTTCTTGCATTTTTTTTAAAAATTAAGTTCTGAAAATTCTAAATTTAAGTATACAATATAATAAAATTCATTAAACTTTATGATATTTTTATTAAGTGCATTCTGCACATACCGTAATTTCATTTACTAATTTTATTGTATTTATTTATGTTTTTACAGCAAATAAATTGGTTTATAAAAAAAAAATTATAAAAAAAATTGGTTTATCTCAAAAAAAGAAGAAAAACTGATTTATCTTTTAAAATGCTAAGGCTTTTTTTGCTAATGTGCCAAATGTTTTGATATTTTTACGAACTATGGCTATTAATATGTATAACAAAAGTTGGTATTAGTTTTCGAATTAAAGCAATAGTTAATTTTTTAAAAAAATTGTTGGATTTAGGATTTACACATTTTTTAAGGAATTCTTAACAAGTGTTCATCAAAAAAAATATTCAATGAATTTTAATCGTTATCCAATATCTCATACCAACCTTTATCATACATATATTATATATGTGTGTAGGTGTCCCCCTAGAGCATGGGTGTCTAAACTATGGCCGTTTGAGGGCCACATTGCCAAAAAAATTTCTTTTCTGAGCCATATTGCAAAAAATTAAAATTTGCTGAGCCGCACATACAATATTTTTTCAACAAATTGAAATAAAAATTAACTCAATGTAGTTTTATTAAAATAAATTAACTTCTTTTTGTAATAATTTTTTTAATTTGAATTAGATATGTATAAGTACGTATTTATTTTAAATTTATGAAAGTTTCGTTTCATTTAGTTTGGATTTCTTAAAGATGGAAAAAATTAGAATTAATGAGATGGATGAATTTGCTTTTGTTGAACTAGCAAATCGATATCAGGTTCAATAGACAAGGTAACAATTCTTACTGTATTTTCAAGATGTTTGTCAGTGATCTTTGTCCTATTTTTGTTTTTTGTATGCTTCATTCTTGAAAATAATTGTCCTCTAACATAGGCTCTGTTAAAAGCTGAAGACATTAATAAAGTGTGATTGTGAAAATTAGGACATTTATCGCAAGGTAGGTAATCTTTATAAAAGTCCAGTAAAGAAACATTTCCAAATTTTTCTTTCAGTTGAATGTCACTTTGTAGTTCAATGCACTCCATTTGAAGATTTGAAGGCAATTTATTTATTCATAGAGAAAATGAGGTAGAAAATATGTTGAAATACTCTTCATTTTGTCAAAAATTTTGAAATCTACTTTCAAACTCTTGAATTAAATCAAAAATTAATGCAGCACATTTTGTGCAACTCACAGATTTATGTGCAGCCAAAGTACTGAAATGTGTCGAATCTTTTTTTATTTGATGAAGTCAAAATTTAAACTTTCTTTCAAACGCTGTAATTGTTTGGAACATATTATTAATAAATTTATTTTTTCCTTGAAGTCTCAAATTTAAATCATTCAAATGTTCTGTTAAGTTTACTAAAAAAGCTAAATTTAGAATCCAATCTTCGTCCTCAAATTCATTCACAGGTTTCCCTTTTGTTTCCATATATATTTTTATTTCATTTCTCAAATCGTAAAATCTTTTGAGCATTTTCTCCTTACTAAACCATCTTACTTCTGTATAATAAATAACATCTGCGAATTCAGTGCCCATTACCTTAAGATATTCTTCAAATTGTCTATGATTAAGTCTTTTTGCTCTTATTAAACTAATGGTTTTTATAACAACGCTTAATACATTTTCCATTTTTAAAATGTTTCTACAAAAATTACCCTAATGCATATTACAATGATATGCCATCAAGATCGTATTGCCGGCAGCGACGACTTCATTATTAACCATTTTAACGAGTCCCCTATTTTTACCAACCATGGCAGGGGCCCCATCGGTTATGATAGCTGATAAATTTTTCATAGATAAGGAAAACCTTTTCATCGAAAAAAACTACTGACTTGGTTGTGTCTTTTAAAGGTACTAAAGCAACCATTTCTTCCGTGATATTATAATATTCATAGATTCCTCTTATAAAAATTGCCAATTGTGCCGTATCAGAAGCGTCAATGCTTTCGTCCATGGCTGACGAAAATTTTTTTAAATTAGTACAATTACTTTTTAAAGACTTTTTAACTGAATGTGTAAATTTAAATATTTTCATAATTTACGTTTGGGCCGCATTTTAAAGGCTTTTGGACCACATTTTAAAGGCTTTTGGACCGCGTTTTAAAGGCTTTTGGGCCACACTTTAGACAAGCATACCCTAGAGCATGATGAAACGCCGTAATGCGACTCTATTAATAATGTAAAGGTATCCTGAAGGCTCATTACGGTTATTCTAAGAGAGTTCAACATTCCGTAGGAGTCCCAGGATAATGAAGATCTCTTCCGTGCATCACGGGCAAGACATTCTTGATGCTCCCGTCTACTGGCCATTTTGATTTCATGGATGTAATATTAATCCCATGGAATTTCTACTACAGTTCTCAAATCTTTACTGTTTTATCTGTTTAAATGTAAAAAAAAGTGCATCCGAAAAAGCAAAAAATAATGAAGGTTTCTTCAGAATTACATTTGCCCTCCGATTTTTAAGAATATTTTTACTCTTGTTTTCATGATTCGTTTGTGGGTTTTTTCGGTCTTATAAAAAATATTTTTAAAAATCAAAGAGAATAGGTAATCCTGCTGAAACCTTCATTACTATTTTGCTTTTCAAATGTACTTTTTTTTGCATTTAAGTAGATAAAACAGTAAAGATTTGAGAGCAAAAATAGAAATTCCATAGGATTAACATTACATTCACGATATCAAAATGGCCGGTAGACGGAAGCCTTAAAAGAATGCTTCATTTACCAAATTGATTAACTCCACAAAACAAGAAGTTGAGAAAGATGAAGAAGTTTTATATATATTACTTTTTAAAATTCTTTTTATATTACAGATTCAAAAATATAATGCAGATTGCAGGAGCATCTTTTATTTACCGATATATAGAAAGTATAAGATAGAATATACTTGGAGTAATTGTTATTACTACTACAATTTTTTCGTGATTAAGGGAGTTATCGATTTGGCAAGTGAAAGAAAATTATTAATTCATATTCAGTCATCGAACTATTTTTTTATTACGGGAAAACTTCATTATATAAATATATATTTTATTAAAGATTTTAGCAAAAATGAATAATAATTATTCTGTTAATGTTATATAATATTGCGAGTACTATTATTTTGTTTAAACTGATTTATCATCAATATAAATGATGTCTTATCTTTAGCTGTATTTGAGCTCCCGTCATATCGATTTGTCTTTAAAGTTTTATAGGACTCATGTTTAATAGGAGGAATGAATTTTTTTTCATCAAGTCCATCATATCTTTCCTCTTTTCTTTTGTTACAGTTCTACCTGTTGGATGCAATAAAGGCTGGTTTACATTTTTCAGATATAGTGGTTTAACAACTACACATTTTCTTACATTAATGGCATTAAATTCAACATCTTCATTAAAGTCACACGTAAATTATATGAGGTGGGGTTTCGACTTTTCTAAATTTTATCCAGAAGATTTTGAACGAATTTCCTGGTATCTCTGTAACTGTTATTGATAGAATTTTCTAAAGTACTTGTAGAGAAAAAGTATGGTGCGTCATTTGAGCCATATGAAACGGCGCTTTCTTCTTACAGGCTTTTATTATATTATATCAATCATCTGGTAAAAAATATTCTGGAATTTATTTGTTTTTGATTCAATAATAGCAAATTGTGAATCATTAGGCAAGTAACTGTATCCTCTTACCAGAAATTTCATTTCAATTGATTCAGCTTGTATTTCTGAACTTAGAAGCAATTTCAATAAACTTAAAACAGTTTTAATATTTCTGTTTCGTCAAGTACATGAGTTTGAATAGGTTGTTATTATTTTTTTTTATAGTTTTTAGAACAAATTTTTATATACTTTACTAGACGTGGAGAAATTTCCTGAGACCCGTTCCTTGACACAGATTTTTCAGTTTCTGGCCAAACGAACAAGGGACTTATATTTTTTATTAAAATCGTGGCATCCGAAGTTAAACAAATAGATTTCATTTATTGTAAGCTACCGATGTAGTCAATTTTGGAAAGGGTAAAGCTTTTTCCAAGTCAAAAGAAAATACAAAAATGTCTTCGGTTGCTGCCTGCCTTTGGCAAGTTAACTATATTTTTATTATGATACAAATACATTATAGTATGGAGTTAATCAGATTGACTTCTGAAATAAATTATGTATCATTCAATGGCTAAATATATTTTGTCATTTAGTGGTGTTAATAATTATTATTAAAGAAATTTATTTTGAATATATACTGTTAGGAGCCAATCAAGTGCTTTGATATTAAAATTTATAATAATCTTCAAAAAATGGAGTTAATCGATTTGGCAAGTGAAACATCCAAATATATCGTGGTATTTAAATATTTGCAGTGTGGAAAGAAAATTGATTACTATGATAGAGATCTCGTTATATAATCGTAGGTATAAATTACAACGCCTAGCGATTATATCGAGTCATCACGTGAATTTGAGCAGTTTGATGATACTTTTGAAATGATCAATCGGGTATCGGGTACTTTTTGGTGATCGGCGACTTTTGAGTGCGATAACAATTTAAATGTGACGATTTAGGTAATTGAACTAAATTATGGTAACCCTAAATTTTGAATAGCTTTTAATTTGCAGCGTTTTCATGACGTCACTGCTTACGTAGCGCTATTTTGGCAATATTTCTTCTAAGTTACGAAGTTTTCGCCACAATCGCCAAGGAAAACCCGATAATGGATTTTAACAGAACATGTTAATTACTAAGTATACATAACAGTATGGAGGATTTTAGGAAACAACAATGATATATATATAAAGTAACAAATGAAATGTTATAAAAGAAAGGATAATCCACTTCAAGAAATTTAAGATTTATATTACTGTTTCTGCAAAAGTTGATTGGATTTTTCCAAACTGATCACATTTTTGCGAAATCCATGAACAAATAATCAGATTGGCATTAGCCGAAAATATTGACACAGCATTGGAAATTAAATAGGAAATACCCTTAAAAATTTTTGATGTGATTTAGAAAAATTAAAAGGACGTACGAGAGAAATCTGAAATAAATCACATACTTAAGGAAATACTTATATAATAGAAAATACTTAAGGAAAGTACTTATGGAAATGTGAAAAGGACGTATTAATAGTAAGTCGCTTACTCTTTCTTCGGTTTTCGTTTTTTTTTTAACATCATTTGTTATCAAATTGGTAAAATCATATTTAAGCCCATGTCTTGGTCTAAGAAAATGAAAATACTTCAAATCGCACCCAAAGGGTAGCATTGAAGTAGTGTATAGAAAGATACATTATTATAAGGGTTGTTAATTTAGAGCGACTATCGCGCTTTTAGGCGCCATTATGTTTTGCATCACCAAGGTGTGAATTAAAACAGGATCTGTTAAACGTTTAATATATAAGTCTTCTCTGAAGAATGGATTAAAGATGCGACTGGCCCCCAGTGACGAAAAATATTGTTGGGGATAAATTCTAATATATGGAGCTCTTTGGAGTATCTTACTCCTTAAATTTATACACACGACAATTTGGCGATTTTCAAACCACACCAAGAGTGGGAGTTAAAATGCATTTTATCTGAAGAAATATGGCCTAGGCACAGTAAACGCCAGTTTTCCAAGTTTGTTTTTCCTCCGCCAGTTTAAAAGTGGCAGAGTTTTAAACTGGAGGAATGTTCACAATGTCGATCGGCATGCACAAAATTTATACAAAAAAATCTCACAGCCAAAAAGTAAAAAGGCGCCAATTCGGGTGTGTACTGCATCAGGTCCTAATATAACCTTTATTGCCCATCGTTCTTTATTAATTTTTCAGTTTTGTAATCAGATTTTTCGGTTGTCAGCAAGCGTAAAATCCACGTTTTAGCTGATATAGTATTTAATAAAGAATAAACATCAGTGCAGAATTCAGATTATTCAATGTTCAGAAGGGTCAAAAATAAAAATCTAAAACCTTACCAAAATGAAACCTTTCAGAATTGATATTACCTTCACGAATTCAAAATGGTGGGCAAATGGGTGTTTCAATATGAGACCCTCTGCAAATATTGCTTTCAAAACCTTAATATTGTAGCAAAAAATTCTGTGTATATGGGAGTGAAATCAAGTCCAACTAGAAAGATAACGACAAATGATATTTCATTCACAATTAATTAGGACGACATACAAGTCGCACAGCTTGGACAGTATCAATACTAACAGGAAATACAGCTCTTGTACAGATTAGTGACACATTTACAGGAACAAAAACAGCATTTGAGCAGCTCAACAACAGAAACACATCAAAGCAGCGTTTGTAAAGACAGTCACAATTGTATCAGTAACGTTCAGCTCCCCAGCTTATTAGTTCTCACTGCGGTCAAATCTCCAACTCGCTGCTTCTCCGCAAATTCACCCGGCGCGCTACCGGCAATTCCTCAACAAACCCAACACTGACCTCTTCTCTATAGATCTTCAAAAGCAGACTCCAAGGACAGACTAGCTCAGACTCTCGGCATATTTATACCTGTTCCGACCAGGTATGACGTTACACGGAAAATTCAGGAAAAATCGCAACTTTCTTCCTAGTCATTATTTCGTCAAGACCAATGTTTTTTCCCTTCTGGAATCTCCGATTTGTCATCAAAGCTGCCCAGTTTCTCGCCAAGTCTCCGAAATAGTCGCCAAATCCATCGGTAAGATTAAGGAGTCATTACTTTTCTATGGCTGACTGATGGAGTCTCTGTCAATGCCTCTTTTCCTTTATAAGAGAACCGTTGCAAGGAAGTTTCATCTCATGTTCGTAATAAAATTTACCTCTTCGTAATCAAAGATCTCGAATGATTTTAATTTTTTACAAAACGAATTTTTATTTAATTCTGAGTTAAAATGAAAAGCATTGGAGAGTTAAATGGCTAGTGACACTGCTTGTTTCGATTATACTAAATTTTTTATTATCTATCCTGATGATGTTTTTTGCTGTCATACCTTTTTCCCTAGCCAAGCTATTTTCAGTGTTCCTGTAGTTTAGATTCCTTCAATCTCTAAACTTATATTCATTCAAATTTAACAATTAAAGCTTTTTTTTCTGTATTTTAAATTTTAGATTTATGGTACTTCTACTGAGAGTGATTTCATTGGTAGTACCTGTTTGATGAATTTATGTCTATTGTCTCAAAATATTGTTTTTGTTTTTAAACTTTAACCTAAAGAATGTATGAGATTTAAAACTCAATTTTCCCAAGTTTTGAGTATATCATTAAATATTTGGTGCCAAGTAAAAATTACCTAACCAATAGATTTCATCAATTCTGTCCATTTTTATAAAATTCAAAAATTTTTAGTCGTACTTTAGCAGTTGATTTCAGTGTCAATATTCGACACCTCTGACGATGTACCCAGTTAATGGTCCTTTCAATGGTGCCGCTGTAATTCTCAATCACACATTTTATTCCACATCGAATTCCATAAGAAACTTTCTTACAATATGCTTTTAATCCATTTCAACTAATCTGTGAAATATGATTATTCGATGAAACAGACCATAATAAATCTGCCGGAAATTCGGCTCAGTACAAAGTGCACATTTTAGGTGCAAATATAATTTTTTGTTGGCTGCCTCATTCATATTTATATAATCCATTTTATTAAAACTATTTCAAGAGGATGAAAATCAAAATTACTACAAATATCTGTATTTTTTGGTATGAAAGGAGTGCATCATCAATATTGTCACGTAGAACACACGAGCAAGCCAAATAAAGAACGCGGCATCGAATCTCAACTCGAGATTTTTATTAATCAAAATAAATCTGAGATATCAGTTTGATAGGAATAATAGAAGTAATATTTTATCTCAAATTAACATAAATTGCTTATAAATGTAGAATGCAAAGCGCAACAACAAGAAGATGAAAATCTATTTTGATTTTACTGCTTAGCGAGAGGTATACATTGAAAATACTCATGAATGCATTTCGCTACAGTTAAGGCCTCTTTGTATCAGCCCTTGAGAACAAATGTGGACTAATAGGTAGATTTCATCTGACGATCATGGTCGAATACAGCCTGCGGATCGAAGTTAAATAGGATGCTGCGAATGAATGAATGTAGATTTAGGGCACAGGAGCTGAACACAGCTCTTGCGCCATTGCCAGAAAACGAGTATAGCTGCATTTTTCTCAACGGGATCTGGCTTCTTTTAACTTTTTTTCCCTTGAAAATTTAGGTGTTCTCTTTTCATCCGTTTGATCATTTGGATCGAGACAGAGTTTTAATACCAGGATGTGGACGACATCGTAGTCTCTCTTCTATACTTTATACTTCATATGTTAAATCAGATAATCGTCGAGTTATTCCATACAGTTCAAAATAACGTCTTAAGAGCTACTCGGACAATCCAACTTTTTGTAGTGTAAGCACCCAAACTATGCCCCCTATGCCTTAAATGACTGGTCGATATCTATGATCAAATCGACGTTTATTAATTGCCTGAACGTGGAGCATTGCCAGTTGCATGAGAATGGGGAGTATTGCCAGTTGCC
Organism: Nephila pilipes; assembly: GCA_019974015.1. Classification (NCBI taxonomy): domain Eukaryota; kingdom Metazoa; phylum Arthropoda; class Arachnida; order Araneae; family Nephilidae; genus Nephila; species Nephila pilipes. The sequence goes on along the minus strand of BMAW01033804.1, from coordinate 136,545 downwards.
TAGCTTCTTCAGCCTTGGTGATATGATGTTGTACTTAATTATTTTTAATTACAACGCGTTTCTGTATTGTTCGGGAGAATTACGTCGAAATAAGTCTCTATGTTTCTTCCATAAATAAGAAAACACGGACTGAATCCCGTCGTATCTTGTTTTGCTGAATTATAAAAGAAGGTCACATAGGGTAGAATATTGTCTTAATTTCTTTGTTCGTCATCTACGTACATGGAGAGCATGTTTGCTAATGTTTTGTTTAGTCTTTCTGTCAAACAATTGGTCCGTGGATGATAAGCAGTCGTCAGAAAATGCGAAATCTGGCACAACTGATTAATATCTTTTACAATATTTTATAAGAACGAACGTCCTCGATCACTTATCATTTCTCTGGGAGCACCATGTTTCAGTATGATTTTTTCGACACTGAAGTTAGCGACTTCGATGGCCTCAGCAGTCGGCAACGATTTTGTAACTCTGAATCTCGTCAGATAATCGGTACAAACAATGATCCACCTATTTCCGTTTCATGTGATGGAAAAAGTGTCCCAGTAAATCCATTCTAAAATTTGTTAATGGTACTTCAGACGACCTTATCGGATGAAAATGACCTGCTGGTCGTTAAGGCGGAACTTTCCGTTTTTGACATTCTCTGCAGTGCGATACATGTCGGCGAATGCTACCACAAAGTTCTGGCCAATAGTATTTTCTTCTTATTCGGTCGTACGTCTTAGCAAATCCGAGATGACCAGCGCATCATGGAGAGCTTTTGGAAGATCTTGTCGAAATTGTTTTGGTACGATCAAGAGCCATTGCTGTCCTATAGAATCATTGTCTCTTTTGAACAATACACCGTCTCTTAATTCATAGCTTCGATATTCGTTAGCGACTGTAAAGGGTTTTAACTATAAATTTCAACTGGTTATCTCTCAACTGCTCTTTTCTGTAATGCAATTGACATTAGAAAAGAATTTCATTGCTGTCTTCCCTTTCTGTTTTGGAGAGAAATTTTCTTGAGCTGGCATCGGAACGCTTGCGGTCGTCTCAATAGACGATGGTTATGTCGTACTCTTGCAACCTCAGGGCCAACCTGGTAAGTTTTTAAGATGGATCCTTTACATTGGCGAGCCATCATAAAGAGTATGGGTCTGTTAGGACTGTAAGGAATTTTCCAAATATAGAAGGCCTAAATTTATTGATTATTCATATGACAGTGATTTACTCCTCTTCTGTCGTTGAGTAATTTCTTTTGGGTGCTATTAAGGACCCGGATGCATCGGCTATTGGTTTATCTCTGCCATCCTGGTCTTTCAATAGTGCTGCACATGTGACATATCCACTAGCGTCTGAATGTATATTTATTTCTGTGTTTGAAAGGTAATGTCCTAAAACAGGGTATCCACTAGGTAATTTGTTCAGTATTGAAAAAGATTCTTTCTATGAATTGTTCCATGAAAACTTTGAATTTTTCTTCAATAATCCATTCAGGGTTTTTGTGATATTGGCGAAGTTCCTGATAAATCGCAGATAGTACGAGCATGAATTCAGAAAGCTGCAGAGATATGAAATATTTTCTGGAACAGGCAACTTTGTTACAGCAGCTAACTTTTCGGGATCTGGACAGATTCCATGTTCATCAACTAAATTATCCGAAATCAGCAATTTTCATTAAATTTCTAACGAATAATTAAATAGTAAACGACGTTTGGCAATTAAATAACGAGAATGACGATGCTACATAAGAAGTATGCATACGCCAAACGCCAGTGACCGATATCTGTTTAGCCTTCTCTTTCTCTTTTAGAAGCCTTCTTTTTCCAATGCAGTGCCTCTCGTTCCTATAAACAAATCCGTAAACCCGTAACCTTCATTCGTAATAGAGCTCTTTTTTTATTTATTTCGCCGGAAAAATGATAAGGGAGCAGAGCTATGAATTGGTGTGAAATTCCATATGAAATATGGAAAAACCACAAGTGAAACTTATAATTTATTGAAAGAAGTATATGGCAATGAATGTTTATTGCGTGCACGTGTTTCTGACTAGTTCAAACGTTCTCAAGATGGAAGCGAAGATGTTGAAGGTGATTCATATCCGGTTTGCCCTTCCACGTCAAAAACGGGTGACACTATCGAAAAAAATCGATATCTTGGCCCGATCTGATCGTCAGTTAAGAATTCGTGTGATTGCTGAGGCTATAGGAATTGACAAAGAATCCGTGCGGCAAAATTTTCCACCAAGACAATGCACTGGCTCATTCCAAATTGTCTGTCAAGAAGTTTCCAGTCAAGTCCAGTATCCTGGTGTTAGATCATCCGAATTATTCGTCGGATCTTGCACCATGTGACTTCTATCTGTTTCTTAAGGTGAAAGCAACATGAAAAAGAAAAAAGATTTGAGTCCATTGAAGCAGTGAAAGAGAAAGCAGCAAGCGTCTTGAAGGAGCTGACAGAAGACTTCCAACACTGTTTCAAAGAATGGCAGATTCGTATGGAGCGTTGTAGGGACAGAAGAGGAAAGTATATTGAAGGTGATAATAATTAAATATGTATGACATTAAAATAAAAAGCACCCGTCTTATTTCTTAACAGCCACGGCTCATAGTCTACAATATCTTATAATCATATCGCCTACAATAGTTGAAATTCGATAATTTGGAGATGCTGCTTACTGAATTTCAAGATAACATCTAGACTCAAGTTCAAGGTTCTCGACTTGAGATCGAAACTTAAGAATCTAGAAAGAAATCGTACTTAGAATCAATTATTTATGTTGAACTAATTAGGTTCGAGTCCTTTGTAGAACTTTACATGAGGGTTTGACTCCCTGTCCCCTAGGGAACTATCTATTTATCTCTGATTCTTTATCCCTTCACTCAATGAAGGACCTATAATGATTTCTTCGTTGATGACTCTCACTCACTCTCTCTCTACCACCAACCAACGTATTAAAAGTTTTGTCACTTGTAAAAGCATCACCTATTTAATACTCTTCAACAATTCTATTATAATCTAAAAAAGTCACGTTTCATTCATTAGGTAAGATTTCTCATAACATCACATTAAAGTCCCAAGAATTAGTTCAAGAGAAAAGTGCGATAGATCCCCTACATGAGGTAATATAGATCTGGAACATTAATTCGTAATTATTAAAAAGTTACGGAATTCACATTTTAAAAATAAATCTATTTCACGAGAAAGTTGACCAAATGTCAATTAGGAATAATTAGAGGAAAAAGTCAATTTCAAAGTGCGAATTAAGTGTTGTAAATAAAAGTTCGTAAATGTGCGGATATTCAAATCTATTCTAGTGAGAAGACCGAGACGAAGGAATCAGAAATGAGATGCTCTAACCGGATGCTCTTATGAGGACTGAAGATAAATCCAACGATAAAACAGTAAAAGTAATTGCTTTGATAATTATCGCCGTATACGCTATTGAAAGAGTGAAACTTTCAATTAATGAAATAAACTTAATCTTGTTTTAGATAGAAATCAACGTGTTTTTCGTGAGAAAGAAAAATAAGATTTAAGGCTCCCGTCTATCTAATTGAATGCAATGAAGTGCATCCGTAAGAGCAAAAAATAATGAAGATTTCTGCGGAATTACATTTTTTCCCTGTTGTTTGAAATTATTTTTATTTTTTTTTTTTTTTTAATAACTGAAAAAAAACACAAACGAATCATTAAAACAAGAACAAAAAATATTTTTAAAAATCAGAAATAAAATGTAATTCCACTGGAAGATTCATTATTTTTTGCTCTTTTGGATTTACTTCATTGCATTCAAATGGATGAAATAGCAAAGATTCGAGGATGGCTGTAAAACTTCCATTGGATTAATGTTAGGCTCAAGAAATCAAAATGGCC
>BMAW01033804.1:98228-127687 GCA_019974015.1 Nephila pilipes | reverse complement strand
AGAGGGAAAATGGCAGCTTGTGCAGTTAAAAATTGAATTTTAAAAATGCAAGCGAAAATGTCTCGTCATAAAGAAAAATACCTGCATTTGCGTTTTCCTCCAAATGTAATTTTTCATAATTTTGGTGCTCTTTCCTCAAAATCTACTTTCTACACAACGCTGATATTTTGCCCATTACAGCTACTTCCTACACAATTGAATGGAATTGTTTTTCTAATGAGACACACATTTGTATAGAAATGTTGTGAAATTTAAATCATAAATTTTAAATTTCAGGAATTTTACTAAATTTAATTTTTGAAATTACAATTATATTCAGTATATAGAATGTTAAATACACTCTGTAAGTTTTTAAAGTAATAAATTCAGCAGTTTTTTTTTTTTTTTTTTTTTTTTTAAAAAAGATGTACTTAAAGGTATATTTCTTGACTTACAAACTCAAACACAGCAGTTGATTATTAATTAATCATACATGTTTAAATATTTTTTCTTTGCATATGTAGATGCATAAGGATACCTCAGAGTTAAAATATTACTTCCATTCCTTTTATAATTTAAAAGAAGAGTACTAATTTACCTTGGCGTAAAATAAGCTCATTTTTCTTGCCAAAGACGTCTTGAAAGAAGTCATTTTGGACTCGTGATACTAGGCTTATCAGTTCTATGTGTTATTTGTAAGCGATGTGATACAAAATCTGTACAGTTTTGTATGTAATATCACTGTTTCTAAGTTTTATGTTGTTTCCAAGACAGTAATAAATTTTTTTCCTAAAAATTGTCAGTTATCCCAACACCCCTAATCCTGAATTATTTAGGATAAGATGTTTTATTAGGGACACATTTCAAAATTCCAATACTTGGGCTTAAAAACAGAAATAAAAAAAATAATTTTAATATGAAAGACAGCGTTGAATCTGATGAACTTAGTGCCTTTCTTACAATTATAATTTTTTAAATAAATAAGTAACCCATATGTAACTGAACCTCACAATTATTCGAGGAAGAGAAAACAATCACTGCTAACACTGTATTGTAAAAAAATATAATGTGTTAACTCGTTGTACTGTCAAAAAAAATGTGCACAACGCAGTACTTCAAACATAAAGTTCTCCTCTATCAGCCATCTTAAATTCTTGAAGGTAATATTGATTATTTAGTTATATTTCCAAATATAGACTGTTTCATGAATTTAAATGTTAAAAATACCCTCAAAGGAATTAAATGTATAGAAATTTTCTATTAGACTGTATACTTGCGCAAATAAGACAGTATTTTTAAATATTATTTGACGATCGGAAAATCCATCACTAAAATAAGCGAATAAGTGCTTTCAGAAATAGAAGAACAGAGAGAAACCTTCCTTATGTATATATCCTTAAAATGTACTTCATTGAATTCCGATAAAAACATAAATTTAAATTTCAGAAAGTAATTAAAAATTTCGAAAGATTAACTTTACATTTAGGAATTCAAAACGATTGTTAAACAATTGCCTTAATCTTAGAAAACATGGAATTTATTGTCATAGCGTAGTTTGTAAGGTTTTTTTTTATAAGGGAAGTTTGAATACAGTATATGCTATGCGAATGAACATTACATAATTTTTTTTAGGAATATAAAAGGAAGTACAAGTTTGGAATCTTGACAAGATTAATTGGTTCCAAGTCTTCTAAAAATCAACAAGAAAAAGTAAGTTAATTCATTTTGAGAAATGTTAAAATAATATAACGAATTGATTTGATTATCTCTAATTGGTAAAATTATAGGAACTCTACTAATGTATGTACAGGAGGCCCATTAAAGTCCTGTTAACCCTCTTAACTTGAGAACGGTGATAGCTATTGCCCTGAACGTGTGGTATAGGTATAGTAATGTGTATATGTGCTACAGAGCGAGATCAATTACAGCACCACCTGACGGCAAAAAACGAAATTGACATTCTTTTCTCTAAAACGGTAAAAGATACGGGGTGTCAATTACAAAATTAAGGAACGAACTTGATTTAGAATAAAATTCACCTTGTGTACAATAATAAGTACAGAACGTTAAATGCTAGACAGTTTATTCGCTGTTTCAAGCACTGTTACGCAACGAAATGCCTTATAAAAAATTAATTATCAGCCTACACCTTTATTTTTGATGTTCAACTTTATCTCCCTCTGATCAAACGCACATTTTAGTTTTTTTTATTCCATGCTGTACGTCTTGTGGTACATCAGGTGGCACGAGCATCAGCAAGACGTCGTTAAAAATCTTGCAATGTTAGGTGAGAGGCCGTATACACATGAAGTTCGAGGTATCCTCACAGAAAAAAAGTAAAATTTGGTCAGATCAGATGAGTGTGGAGATCATACCCGACGATTTGATACTGAAATGTCTCCATCATCTTCATTTTTGATGTCTTTTTCAGAAGGGTGACGTTATGTTGAAACCATGCGTTTCGTAATTATAGCAGTAGCTAATTGGATATTACGTCCTGCAGATGCTCCAAGTACCATTCCCCAGTTAATATGCCCTCATAAAATACACAGCCAAGATGCTATGATTGAAAATTCCATACTAAGCATAAATTAACCTGAGTTCTTGACATCAGGCTTCAGTGTGACATGTAGCATTTCTCAGCTCCCAACAATGGTATCGATTGTACATTTTATTGCAAGAGAAAGTATGTTTCGTCACACGTCGTATCACAAAACAATGATTTTCTTTTCTTTTCTTTTGTGCCCACGTTTTTTAACATCACGGATTTGAGAAATCGAGATCAAACAAACGCTCTTTTTACACACTCAGCAATATCGTGCACAAAGACTCTTTTAGTACTAAATCGAGGATGCTCTGCTATTTTGTAATTGACCCTTATCTCTCCCCGTTTTCGAGATAACAACATTAATTTCACAGTTTATCATCAAGTGGCGCTGCAACTGATTTCACCTTGTCTCGCTTATCAACTTAACTATACATAGACAGCACGTTTAAAGATAATAGCTATTACTACTCCTAAGTTAAGGTGGGTGTGCAGAACTTTAATGGTCATCCTGTAAGAATATATTATTCCGAACCTGCAATGATATTTCTCTTATCAAGGAGGACAAATATATACAGATATTTCATCGAATGCCGGTAAAGCTTAAGCAATGTCTCCCGGATCTTGGCTTCGGGTTTGGCGACTATTTTGGAGACGTGACGAGAAATTTGGTGACTATGGCGACAAAATGAAGTTTCTCGAAAAGGCTGGAATCTTGTCGCTATCTGGATGAGGGCGAAAGTTATAGACTTTTCCTTGTGGTATTACACCTGGACGAAACAGCTCTAAATACGGAAAGGTTCAATGCCTGAAGTAATCGGTCGGATCTGAGGAATCGGTTAGTAGAGTGCAGAAATGAATCTGTTGGGACTGGCAGAAAAAGTCGGAGTCTGTGCAAAGTATTACTTTGCAGTTTTGTCTGTAGTGAGAACTAGTAAGCTGGTGAGTTTAAGGATATTGAAAGTGATGCGACTGTCATTGCAAGTGCTACTTTGTATCTGTGTTGCTGATTCGTGAAAGCGCTGTCTTTATTCCTGTTGTGTCGCTAATCTGTGTAAGTGCTATGTTTCCTGATTGTGCGGCTAATTTGTCCAAATTTTTCCTATCTGTGTTCGTCTTGTCCTTAATACTTGAGAACAAAGCGTCATTTGCATTATCCTCCCTTTTGGACTGATTTCACTCGTACAACCGCACGAGAAATTAACTCATTCGAACTCCTAATTTCCTTAAATTTCCATCACACTTACAAGTAGTAAATCGTAGTGTTTGCCATTTTTTTTTCTTCCTGATACTCGATTCTGTCTCAGATTCTTTTTCGTGATCCACTAAAAACTTATTGCTTAGTTTGAGATTTGTGAATGAAATAAAACATTATTTAAATTTCTGTGTAATATTGTTCTCACGTACTTTAAGAGTGGGTTATATGAAATTATTACATAAAATTTTATTAAGATAAAAATATTCATGAAAATTATGAAGCTGTTTCTCACTAACTAAAAACTCCACCTTTGAAGGAAAAGACATCAACAATCGTTATTAGTCGTGTGTAAAAAGATGAGATACTTTTTAACAAACTATAATTTTATAATAACGACTGCCAGCAGCTATGCTTGTGCGGCGAGCTCGTACACTAACACTAATTAATATATTAAAACGATTGCCAGCAGTTATACTTGTGCGGCTAATCAGTATACTAACACTGATACTAACTATAAATCAATTTATTATAACGACTGCCAGCAGCTATACTTGTGCGGCGAACTCGTATATAAACACTAATAGACTAATGGTGTTTCCCGCCAAACCCAGTTCTTCATCCCGAACACAAGGATGTTGCCAATACACAACAGATAAATTCTGGGTTGATGGCATGGGAATAGCACCACATACATATAAACCAAATACATACATATAAATCAAAGATACCACAAAAGTACTAATGAAAGTAAAGACATTGAATACACACAAAAATACAAACAATAGATATTGAATAAAAGAAGGTCCAAACAGATATTGAACACAAAACAAGTCCAAACAGTTATCAATACGTGAATTCTCAGATATCGTTCGATTTCCAATCTGTTTTTGTATTTATTTTTTAGGAAAACCATTGTTCAAAATCCGGCTTCGAACTTATAGGACATGACAAAAGGTATCTGAAATTTTGCAGACTTTTCTGCTAAAACTGGATACTTAGGCTCAGAGTCATCGATACGTAACAAAAAGTCAATTAAGAAAAATTTACTGGTTTTTATTTAATCTTTAAATTGATTCAACTAAGGTTATCAATGCGAAGCCATAACTATCTCGCATTCTCAATCAAAGATTATAACTGAAAATTCTACATATCTTACAAACAGCATGAATAGGTATGAGTCAGGAAACGCTTTTGAACTAGATCCGATTTAATTATCAACTCTCCGGTGATCATCTAATCTTACCCAAATCGTTCTCACTCTTCTTCATGCTTACTCAAGCTAATGCCTCCACCTTCTCTATCTGATACACTTATTTACGAGATCATGTTCTATTCACTACGCATCTTATTTAGCGATGTTAATTTACACATATCATGGCTCCTTCACAATGTGAGGTTCTCTATTCCAGTAACGTCATAAAGTTGCTCAAAAGATCAGTAGATGGGGAAAACACGTTGGACCCATTACAAACCTGTGTGTATTATTGTATAAGATTTCATTAAGTATTCGCAAATGAATAGCCAAACACATGAAATAACTAAAACTACAAGAAAATACACAGTTTTGAATCGATAGCCTGTATTGAAGTAAGTTTTTTCTGTTTCTTTTTTATTCACTTTAAACAACACTTTCAGCACTTGAAGTCCTTTCAACAACAGAATGTTGCTCACGCGGTCATCTTTTTCTTCTGTCCAGATAATGGACGTAGCAAAGGAATCAATGACTGCCTTATGAGGTTTTGTATGAGCAGTTGTCTATCTTCTCTCCTTATCCATTATACTCTTCCTCCCCCATTGATGTCACATCCTCTATTATCTCCTCCAGAAACTGCTTGTTTTCCACTTCGTCACCAATTAGCCACTCTCTTACGTCATCTGTTTTTAGAATATTATCAGCTGTATGAATGAGATTATCTACTGTAATCATGAGTGTAGCTCGATCAACTCCAAGTTCTTTGGAGGACTAACTAAAGCATCATCTCCTCAAAATTATATCCACAATAGAGAGTCTTAAATTTACGTTTGAACAGGCATTTTTAAACTAAGCACTGCGCACATGCAAAGTTGCATTGAGTAAATACTATATGTTAGGTTATGTGTGTCAGCACCGTACAGTCACTATTTTGATACTATGGGCGGATAGTGGATTTTCACCCAGCACAAGCAGCAACTTGTCTACCTATGTAAAAGTTATTGACATATCAAGGCAAGTAAATTGCCGTATTACAGAGGGATTTTCAAATTTTATTTTTGATTTATGTTCCTTAATCTAAGGGATATAAATTAAGGATTAGTTTTGAATCCTACATATTATTGAATTCCTGTTATATCAGCTATTGATTCATTTAACTATTTCTATACGACAACGATGAGATAAAACCAGAAAGTAAATTTCATGACGGGCCACATGAGAAAATGCCAAATTTAATATTCAAACAAAATCAATTTTTTTTAATTGAAAATCATGCAGTGTTAATTATAAGGAAAATAAAGAAAATACTCAAAGTTTTCATCAGTAATTAATGATATACTGCTGTTTTTAATCCATTACTTTTCAGGTACAAGACGAAGAGACAGGAACGCAGACTCAAGATCCTAGCTGTAAGGTTTCAGACACAGAATCACAAGATTCAGATCGAAAAGAGTCAGATTTTCTAGATTTACGGAAGTATAATGAGTTTTTTCCCGACACAGAACCAAAAGCTTTAGATAGTGAAGAGTCAGATTTAGGAGATTTTTGTTCCCAATCATTAGAAACAGGTGAGAAATATTTCAATATTATATATATATATATATATATATGCGTGTGTGTGTTGACCTGCATAACTATTATTTTCTTCATTTTAACTTTCTTTCATTGAATCACAATCTATTTTAGTATTCCACACAAATAAATCTTCTAACCAACACCTCACGTTTTAACTGTAGCTGTCGCCTTTACATACGAGATTCCATTAGGCGAGGGTTAACTTTTCTATCCTTAGACATATAAAATCTGATCAATCTTTTCTGAACTCCCTTTTTCGCTCTTCTATTGTGCTGTCATGCATATCATGTAAAACGCTGCCATTCTGCGCTTTTTAGTGAAGTCCCACCACATGTAATATGAGCCATGCCCTCAAATTGTTAATAAGATACATCTTTATAGAATAAAGTCCTTCGTCATCGTTTGCGTCAACATGACTATTAGAACAGAATCAAAATGAAGTTGGTGATTTCATTTTCTACAGAAAAGTCGGTAAGATTACCGACGAGAAAATCCAGAGCTTTCAACTCCTTCATGATTCTCGAAGAAATCAGGGAGAAGTTGAACCCTTGGGGAAGTTCATCAGATTTAAGGATTGAAAAAAAAATCACAATTCTTTAGCTTTCGAAGTCTTTTAAAGTTTAAAAATGATTATCTTTTTTTTGGAAGTGCTACAGTGATATGGTCTTTATATAGTTTTGCGTAAAATTGGAAACTCCAAGTTAGAGAAAAAACTTGAAACATCGCTATCAGAAGTCAACCATTATCAACTGTAAAGAACTTTCCCCATGTGTTTCATTCTAAAACCTTGAAGTTATCTTCGAAAGCTGACAGCAAGTAAAATCAAATCAACATTCTTCATTATATCTTTAGTTTAAAAAAAAAAGAAATTCTATTTTAAAAGTTATTTAAGGAATATATAATAATCTGCAATAAATTTATAATTAAGTTGCATGAGTTGTTAAGTTATTTATATGAGAAAAATGATATTGTGTGGTAAACTAGAAATATGTTGTATATCACTATTCCAAATTTTGAATCAATTCTATTTTAATACGGAAATTGGGGGGGGGGGGTTATTGTAATTTGTTAAGGTACATGATGTGTTTCATAAAATTTGATTTATTCCTGTTTTGAAAATATTGTGTTGTATCTTCCTTTAAAATGGTAAAGCGTGGAAAATTTAGTTGAAATTGCTATTGGTTTGTTTTGGATACCTAATTTTTATATTATACTAATGAAAAAATTAACATAGGTTTATTTTCAAACTGAATTAAATTATTATAGTATTTTTTGAAAATTATTGCATCACGTTTTGCTGTGTTGTGTATTATTCTAAAATTTTGAAATCCTTCAATTTTAAAAGTGTGGGTTCTTAAAAGTCTTAGGTACCAAAAAAATGTAATATTGTATGAGATGTGATTGAAATATAGATTAAAATAGTTCCAATTTGACTTTTTAATATATGTGCAATACTAATGAAATGATTACAACAGTGTTTTATTTTGACATGTATGGTAAAGTTTTTAAATTAGATATTATATATATATATTAGAATTATTTGTGATTTTACATACTTTTTGAGTCAAATAAAACATATACATATATTAAAATAATTAAATGAGAAATGTTATGCTTTGAATTGATAGGAATATTATACATGTATTTTGTTTTAGAATGAAAGCACATTTTCAAGCAGTGTAATTTTCAATGGCAACTTAAGTTTTAAAGATGTTTTGTATTACAAAGAATGAATATCTGATTTAGGTTGTTTTTAATGTATGGGGATGTTTTAAGGAATAGATGATTTATTATAAATAATATAATACAGATAATAATTATAAAATTGAATAATTTGCTTTTTTAAGGTATGTATTTACCCAAAAATCACAGTTTTCGTGAAAATTTTCGAAAGTTTCTTTATTATTTTTTTTATTAAAGCCCACATATTTACAATTTCAAAAATGACTTGCATTTGTTTCCAGGGTAGTTCATTAATGCATTAATATAAGTATATAATTTTTTAAGAAACATTAAAATATTTATTTACATTTTCGGGAAAATTACGATTTTAATTTTTTTTATTTCGAAAAATCTCATTTCTTAAAAAGTATTTCATGTATTCAAATGAAATTTTACTACAATGTTTTGTACATTTGAAGGTATGTTGTGAACTTCATAGTTCTTAAGTATACAACTATTTATTTTTGAAATATTTCTATTTTAAAAAGGGATAATATATATATATTGTAAAATTATGTTGTGTTAATAAGTTTTGTTATAACTCAGTAAGTATAAGAGATAACTGCATTTTTTTCCGCTTCACAACACAGATATATGTATATTAAATAAATTGTTGAAACAATAAGTGAAATATATTAACTAGCATTTAGCATTTGAAATATGAACTTTAGCATAAATGTCAATTTTTACTAAATTTTTTAAAGATACGGCCAAAATTGGGGGGGGGGCTCCTTAAAATGACTTTTGAATTTACAATTTTGTAGACCAAAAACATGTCTTTCACAAAAAAAAATTTTGTTAAAAAAAGTGCTCCAAAGGTAGGTATATACCTTAAATATTTTTGTTATATTTTTTTAAAAAAATTTTAATTGGCTTTTTTAAACTATTAACTATTTTGAATTATCACGAGTATTAATATTTTTTGAAAAATATTTTATTCCATTGAAGATTTTTAGTTCTAACTTTGGTATACTGTTAGTAATACTGGCTTTCAATAAGTATTTATTTTAGAGGCAGATTTGTATTAGTAGACGGCATGACTGGTGCTTAAGATGTTGAAGAAATTGTAATTGGCTATTGTTTAATTATTTTGATTTTATTTTATAATTTTGTCTCTTTATTTTTTGTTTCTTTGGAGTCATGTATTTTTAGTTTTCTTATGTATTTTTTTTAATTTATGGTTTCCTTTTTTTCTGTTACTGAGTCTTGTTTTCTTTTGGCAATCGGATTTTAGGATTTTACCTTTCTTTTATACAGCTATCACTGTATGTGAAGGCTTGAATATTCATATATATAAAAACACTCACTAGGCCAATATTAAAAAAGCATTAATTTCTTTTTGTTTATTTTTTAATGGATTTTTAGTTTTTTTTTTTTCAATTACTTTATATTATTTATATGGTCCCTTTTGGTGTTTTCCCCCCATGCTAATATTTTGTTATTGTTAACTATTTTAAACATTCAGTTTTAAATAATCTTTTTATTTAACTTTAGAATTTTATGTCATTCTTTCACACACACACAAATTGTATAGTATCACTACTTTCATTTAAATTTAGGTTTTGGATTCTTTTTTTGTTTGATGAATTTTGAATATACTTGTTTTTCTCTTTCACACACACACACACACACACACACGTGTGTGTGTGTGTGTGTGTGTGTGTGTATTCCCATGTAAAGTTTTCATTTTAATAATTCTAAATAATTCCTGGGTAAGAGTAGATTCAACCCTGAGTCTCAGAATAGTTTCTTCAAGTTAGATCTGGGGGTTGAAAGCCGGAGAAAGTTAAAAGACCCTGGTAATCCTTTTTCCGTATCGGTGACTTGACGAGAAATAGCGATTTTGGCAACAAAACAAAGATTCCAGAATGTACTGGAATCTTGCGGTACTCTCAACTGGGAGGAAAGTTACGAAATTTTCCTGAATTTTTCCTATACCATCACTTCTGGCCGGAGGGCTATAAATAAGGAGAGAGCTAAACCTGAGCAATTTGTTCTGTAAATCGATTGGAAGTGGTCGGCATCGACTAAAACGATCTCCTGAAGGACTGTCGGTATCGTGGATAAGTGAATTTGCGGAGAAGCGAAGCGTATCTTCCGGGAACTTTTCAAATCTGCCTTGCACAATATTGCTGTGGAATTTATCCGTAGTGCGAACTAATGAGCTGAACTTTATTAAAAGCGCTGTGTTTGCTATTACTAGTGCTGATTTGTATGTTTCGTTTACCTGTACAAGTGCTGTGTTCCCTGATTGTTTTGTTAATCTACTCAAGTTTTGTTACCTGTTTGTAGTCCTGTCCTGAATATTTGTGAAAAAAATTGTCATTTACCATTATCCGCCTTGTTGGTCTGATTTCACTTCCGTAAACCTGTACGAGATTGCAGAACTTTTGAAACACTATATATATATATATATATACACCAAGGTGGGGCTATTAAATAATGAGACTGACCCTGTGAAACATTTTTTCTTTATTTCATACATATTTATATAGTATCACCTTCAATATACATCCTTCTTCTTTTCCTACAACGCTCCGTGCGAATCCTTCATTCTTTGAAACAGTTCCGGAAGTCTCCTGTCAGCACCTTTAGGACGCTTTCTCTTTCACAGTTACAACGGAGTCAAATCTTGTTCCTTTTAATGCAGATTTCACCTTAGGAACCAGATGAAATTCACACGGAGCAAGATGCGGCGAATAAGGCGGATTGTCTAAAGCTGGGATGCTGTAGTTGGCCAGAAACTTCTTGACAGACAATGCGGATTGACTTGTCCATCCTCAGTTATTCCCCTCTGCTTATTCTTTCACGGAGTTGCGCAAAAATGTGAAGGTAGTAATGTTGTTTAATAGTTTGGCGCTCAGTAATGGAATGAAGTTATACAATCCTATGAATATCGAAAAAAAAATCATTATTGCTTTGAAATTTTATTTGCTCAATCGAACTTTTTTTTTATCCTTTGTAATAAATATGGGTTGTTTTCAAGGGAATTCAAGGTGTCAATACAAACATTTTCGCAAGCTTCTTGTTGTTCAAACGGGAGAATTTTAGGCACTATTTTGGCACACACTTTTTGCATGTTAAAATTGTTATGTAAAATATGCTGAGAGGATTTTTTGTCAATTCCTATAGTCTCAGAAATTGCACGAATACTTTACCAACGATCAGATCAAATCAGATTACCAATTTTTTCGATATTGTCACCTGTTTTTGACGTTGATTTGCGAACCCAGGTGTGAATAATCTTTAAAGTCTTTTCGGTCATCTTGAAAATGCTTAAACCACTCAAAAACACATGCACGCGATAACATTCATTGCCGTAAGATCCTTTCAATAAATTATAAGTTTCACTAGCGGTTTTTCCACGTTTTATGTGAAATTTCACAATAATTCATTGCTCTATTGTTGCTACTTTGTTTATTGTTAAAATTTATGTGGGGGGGAGTGAAATCAAGTCCAACTAGGAGGAGGATAGCGACAAATGGCATTTTATTCACAAGTTTTCAGGACAATACAGAGGTAGTACAGCTTGGACAACTTCGCCATAAACAGATACACAACGCTTTTACAGGTTAGCGACATATGTACAGGAAAAAATAGCCCTTGTAATCACAGTCATATCAGCAACATTCAGCTCAAAAGCTCACTAGTTCTGACTACGGACAACCATCCGCAGTAATAGGCCGTTCAGCAAATTCATTCGGCCATGCAACCATCACTTCCTCGGCAGCTCCGCCTCCAAGAGTCAACTGCTTCCAATTCGTTTTCCCGATCTATCACTGAAGCAATCTTTACAGACCGACTGATTCACCCTCTCTCAGACTCTCAGTGTATTTATACCACTTCCGGACAGGTATGACGTTATATGGGAAAATTCAGGAAAAGTCTGAAACTTTCTTCCCCGTTGAGATATCGACTCGATTCTCGCACCTTCGGGAATTTGCCTGTTGTTAAAGTTGCAAAGTTGCCAAAAAATCGTTAAATCCATCTCAAAAGTTAAGGGGTCATTGCTTAAACTTCCCTTGGCTGACTCATGACATTTCTGTTGATGATTCTTTTAATTCACAAGAGAACTACTGCAGGGAAGCGTCATCTCATGTTCATAACAATTTTATTAATGTTTGGTTTTTTAGTTTAAAATTTTTGAGATTGTTTAAATATTATATAAAATTTCTTATATGATTTGTATAAATTTTAATTTGTTGTTTAATAATTTTTTTTAAATATTTTGTTTTTAATGCATTAATAGTATTGATTTATGTGGTATATTTTTAAATGATTATTTGTGGTCCTGTTCTTTTATGTGTGTGTGTATATGTGTGTGTGTTTGTGTGTGTGTGTGTGAAGTGAAGAATAATTTATTACGGATTGTTACCGAATGACGTATTGTATTTATCTAGTATCATACCTAGACATTAGATGAACTTCTGCGATTGCAGGAGTAAAATTTTGTGTAATTTACATCAGAAAACTAATACGAAAACAATAAAAGTTAACACACGCCTTACTTTTAAAATTTTTATTTTGCGTTTTCATTAGCTTTTTAAAAATATCTTAGTTGGTTTGATATCATTTTTAACAAAAACAATTCGCAAGTATTATTTTAAAATTTACTTAAGCCTTTTCTTTTATTACAAAAACAAAGTTCATAATGGAAAATTAATTGCGACACTGTTAAACATATAATTAATGATAACCCTATGTGAGCTAAATTTAGATACTTTATTGCAGTAATCCCAACATTTGTGCCGGTTGTCCAATCGAAAGTACTGGTGCCCATTCTGAAGAAGTCCGACTCGCCCAAAAGAAAGAAACAATTGACGTGGGCTCCTGAGCAAATCTTAACTACATCACAAAACTTACATAAAAGCGATGGTACGAAGTATTTCGCTTCACTCTTGTACTCACGGTAGCAAATTGGGGGCTCTTTAAATACTTCTTGGAGTGATGATATTGTGAAGCCCGCGTGTTGTCTTAGTTTAACCCCTTAACTGTGACATATATTTCAAAAAAATGGACCAAAAATGGAAAATTTTTTTGACTGTTTAATTTTGTTCTTTATATTATTATAAAGGTTAGAAAATGTTTTTTATTACAAAAATAAAATTTTAAATATACCTATTAATTAAAAATTAATACCTAATTAATAAAAATACCTAAACTATACCCCACATCGGTGTCTGAATCGGACATTGCGAAAAAAGAAAGTTATTTGCAAAAACACTCACTGAAAAGCAACCAAAACTAAACAAGGAAGCGAAACTCTGCCTTTGTTTATCAATCCAAGTGTGTCTTTGTTTATCTGACAGCACTCACATTTTCCCTTCCTCGACCGAAGTCGTAATCGGTGAAAAACTAGGACCACTAATGCCATCTATTAAGAAAATAGTGAATTAAGTATCCTAAAGTAGAAACGAACTCAGCTCGGGCTTCACAAAATAGAATAGAATTTTTCTCTTGCCCAAAGTCAGTTAGGGCATCACAAATTCTGCACGTAGTAGTTGCCCGAACTGGATTCCGGCGACACTGGCAAGGGGTTAAAATTAGAAGAAAAGTAAATAAATATTAGTCACTTTATCGCTGACCAAGCGAAAAATTTCTTTAAATTTTTTTATGAAAAAAGTCTATTAAAATATATTAGATATCATTTTAGATTAAGACAGGAAAAAAAATTCTATGCAATTTGTTGCGAAGAAATAGATTTCATCGCCAAAGGAACTATTCTCCTTATAAAGCACAAGATAGAATTTGTTTTAATTTAAATTATTTTATTATGAGATCTATTACAAAAGCCCTTTTATTGATAAATAATGGCAAATCAGTACTGCAATCATTTGATCTTAAGACATTCCAAGAAGGAAGCGAAATTGAAAATGAGTTTGAAAATTTTAAGGCAAAAGGGCTGCCTCACAACTGTCTGAAATTTCTGAGCCATTTCATTCATTTTCAGTGATTTCTTGATTCTTGTCCCCATATGATTTATGGTAATGCATCAAACAAAGGGTAAATAAAATATTTAATTTTTATGTATGTGTTTTAGTCGAAAATAAAATAATTTAAGAGAGTTTTTTTATGGCATATTTTTGAAAATTAAATTCATTACTGAAGAGAGCAGGCATCAATCACATGCGCAAGAATTTTACGATAACATTTTGATAAGGGTTCAGCTATAACATTTTGAGGTTCACTAGCTCAATAGCTCCTTTAGTGGCTGATAATTAGTTTAGAGAACGTTCTAAAAATATAAGCTTGTATTTTAACAAAAAATTTATGTTTCAAATGGAAGCTACCGAATGCTTTGGTAATCGAAATAGCGCCTTTACGATATTTTAACGATGGAGGTAATCAAAGAGAGAGCATTCAACAAGGCATTTCCCAGGTGACATGAAATTGTTAAATCAGTTGAAATGCCGTGACGCAGGATATAAGAAAAAATCTTGCAAAGCTTTGCGTACGTCTCCTCTGACCACCATTTTGATTTCGTCAGCTTAATGTTAATCCCGTGGAATTTCGATTTCAATCCTCACATCTTTACTATTTGATCTATTTGAGTGCAATAAAGTGCACCTGAAAGAACAAAAAATAATGAATGCCTCTGTGGAATTACCTTTTTCCTCCGATTTTTAAAAATATTTTTATTCTTATTTTAATGATTCGTTTGCGAGTTTTTTCCGGTCTTTAAAAATATTTTTAAAAATTTTAGAAAAATGCGATTCCACGGAAGCCTTCATTATTTTTTGCTCTTTTATATGTATTTCATTGCTTTCAAATTGATCAAATAGCAAAGATGTGAGAATGAAAGTCGAAATTCCATGTCCACGAAATCAAAATGGTGGGTAGACGAGAGCAGCCTTAAGAACCGAACAGCTCACGAGCAGTTCAACACAATGTATAAGAGTTGGAAGATTGCTCTCGAACCCTTCGCAGTGCTCGTGGAGCGATTCGTCTCTTAACAGTTTTCCGATGAGCATGAAGAAAAATTCACAGTTTAGACATGAATAGCGTCTTTCATAGAGCGACTTACAAGCACATCTCAAACTCCTTGTGAGCTGCTAGGCTTGGAAGTATTTGCGCACCCTAAGTAAAATGTGACACTTATTCACACGTCTTCAAAACAGAAATTACTTGTATGAATTTTATTATGAATAACATTTTTAGCCACCCAAGGGGCTATAGTTTTTGTTAACCCAAAAATGTCGTACCTGGCCACTTTTCAAAAATTTATCTTGTTTTTGCATGTATTTTTGATGTCTGCTTTCACAAAAAAAGAACTTAATTTTAAAAAATACCGCATAATAAATTTCTCCTAAATTTTTTTTTATTAGATCGAAGTAAAACAAATATAAAAATTAAGTATTTTATTTACTTGTCGATTTATGTATTACCTTGAATCATACGTAAAGTGGAATCAAGATATGACTGTAGATGAATAACATTCAGAAGTTTAAGATAACTTTGAGGCAGCCATTTTTTTAGCCACCCAAGGAACTATTGTTTTAGGTGGGTCACTTTTGGCGTGCCAGATCACTTTACCTTTTTTTATCGTTTGCTTCAATTTTAATTATATTTAGCTTAAATATATTCAGCTTAATAATTTATCATTTACTTTAATTACATTTAGCTTACATACATTGGATTTATCGTTTGCTTTAATTTTAATATCCTAAAAGTTTTCTATTGTCCATTTCTCCATATTTCATAGTTTACTTTAATTCTTATATTTAACTGAGTAATTTAATAAGTGAGCAACGAATTACTGTGAAATTCCACATGAAATATGGAAATACCGCTACTGAAATTTATAATTTATTGAAATAAGTGTATGACAATGAATGTTTATCACGTGCACGTGCTTTTGAGTGGTTTAAGCATTTTCAATATGGTCGAGAAGACGTTGACGACGATACATACTTTGGTCGACCTCGCACGGCAAAAACGGATAACAATATCGAAAATAATCGATAATCTGATTCGATCTGACCGTCGTTTAAGTATTCGTCCGATTGCTGAGACTGTAGGAATTGACAAAAATCCGTGTGCCATATTGTTCCACCAAGACAATACGCCGGGTCATGTTTTTGTCCACATTGTCTGTCAAGAGGTTTCCAGCCAAGTGCAACATCCCATTGTTAGACCATTTGCCTTATTCGCCGGATATTCCGCCATGCGACTTCTGTTTCCCAAGGTGAAATCTGCTTTAAAAGGAACAGAATTCGAGTCCGTTGAAGCTGTGAAAGAGAAAGCGTTCTGAAGAAGCTGACAGAAGATTTCCAGCACTGTTTCGAACAATGGAAGATTCGCATGGGGGTAGATGAAGGATTCGTTGTAGGGATAGATAAAGGAGATGTATATTGATGGTGATAATAAGTAAATATGTATGACATCAAAATAAAATGTTTTATGGCGTCAGTCTCGTTGTTTGATAGCCACACCTCCTATATCCTAAAGATAACTTGGCTGAAGTGTCTTAAAAAACACCAACATCATTCGACTTTCATCCGTCATTCAATCATTTATACAAATAATATAAGGTCCTCCAATTTTATTATGCCCATAAATTAAACAAACATCTATCTTTCGATGAAACATTTACCAATCCACAGTCGGATGGATCTTCTTTTCACTCATCACAAATTCGCTCCGACACTTTCATAACCAAAACGCCGCCAATTAAAGAGCATCTCAAATTGATTCCCTCTGCAGCACCATTCGTAACCATTAGTCGCCACATTTCGGACATTCAAAGGTTGCTGCAATTTATCCAGCATTCAACAAATTGAAACTTTTCCTTCACTTGAAAATTGATTAAAAACTTAGTTGTACATTCACTCTCATTCTTCCAAACTCATACCAGCAACCATACTGAGGTGTAACGGTCGAGTGATTCAAACGGGAAAGTTTCAAAACGGCTTAAGTGAAGGCTCAAATAATAATCATGTGATTGGAGAGGGGGGGACACCCACCGTTTTAGGGTTGCTATTTGTAACGGCAATCGACCATGTTGGGCAAAGAAATTAATGGTTGCGATATTTTGCGATTTTCACCAATAAAAATTCCGTCGCTAACAGGAAGGGGGAGGTAAACAGCGTTTAATAATTAAAGAGAGATTGTGCGTCACTTAAAAATTGTCGATAAGAATTACAGGGGGATTGGAACTTGCCAAAGCTAAGTTTAAAATGCAAGAGATAACAAAAAAAGTGTTATTGTTGCATTTGTCAAGAATAAATAAATCGCTCTTGGAACAAGTAAACACAACTTATACTACGGGAAAATAGTGATATCTTATTTAAAATTGAATAGTAGAACGAGATTAAAGGATTTCCAAAGGAAGAAATTCTAAATTACCTTTTGTAACGTTTTCACTAATATTACTTTCAAAATTATGGAAATCACTTACACAAAAATATATCTTAATAACTCTGAAATTTTGGCCGATACAAAAGGGTTGCAAGTGCAACTAATCTCCCTGACGACGAGATCGTAAAAATAATCTCTTACAAAAAAAAAAAAAAAAAAAACTAAATTATCACTTCGAAAGGAACAGTGATCCACTCATATAATAATATGACAAACAAAAAATGTATTAATGTCTGTTCTTAACAGGGAGTCGTGACGTCAACAGAACAAAAGGTTACGTTACTGCTCTGCGTGTAGAGGAGATCCTAGTTTTCCCTTTCTTTCTATTTCTAACCACAGCTCAAGTTTCATTAAATAATGATTTTATTTTTATGAATTTTTTTGTAACTTTGTGCTTAAAATTACACTCTGTCAAAGGCAGACACTCCCTAGAAATAAAGACGAAATTTATATCCAAAACGGCATTGAAGGAATGAGACTTTTCTCGAAAATTTCCTCACAAATTTCTGATTTTCATTTCCTTTTCCAGATTTGTGGTGCTGTTGTTTGCGGTGGAAGACGCCTAAATTCTGCAGCTGGTGAAACACGTCAGTTGTTGTGTGAGTCGGCAATGCGTTAAATATTAAATTATGAGCTACGGAACTTAAAAACCAAGAACCTACACAAATAAGAAGAGAAATTATTTCGAAGGCGAGTTTATTGTACATTCACTAAGTGATCTTTTCTTTTCTTTTTACTTCGCGAGAAACAGCTTTTTTTTCTCACAAGATCAATCTTTACTTGATGAAAACATAAATTAAGTAAATTATACAAGAAAGGAAATGGTTTGTGAAATTTATTTATTTATTTATTTATTTTTGGCTTTTCTATAGTTCTAGAAAGACAGATTTTTATATTCATATAAAAATAGCCTTCTTTTTGGACCTAAAAGGCTCCATTGAAAAGTAATGCTCTCTCTCTCTAGAACTTTTTATTTATCATCCGATTTTCCTAATTATTGTGGTACTGAATACCCCTGCAGCTTTTCCACAAAGTCTCTTTCCATCCAACGCATGATCAATCCTTCCGAGAAGATTTCTTATTGCACCTGAAAGCTCCATGCATTTTGTGTGCGATGCGTTGATTACATTTCGTCACAATTTTCCATTCTCACGCATGCTTTCCTGGTCGGGCAAACTCGTCGGGGAAGATTTCCGGTGTTTGTTGTCGACACCAGGTTGCAATGGCAGCCCTTACCTCGTCATCAGAATAAAAATTGTGT
The DNA here is from genome assembly GCA_019974015.1 of Nephila pilipes. NCBI lineage: Eukaryota > Metazoa > Arthropoda > Arachnida > Araneae > Nephilidae > Nephila > Nephila pilipes. The sequence goes on along the minus strand of BMAW01033804.1, from coordinate 108,858 downwards.
CTCTTAAAGTACTGTTTCATCTTAGGAAAAAGGTCCCGAGATGCAATGACGCTTCTATCTCATCTCCATGTGGGTTGCCATTTTTTTCAGTTCTTAGTACAACAATAAGTTCTTAATACCACCAAGCGAAAAAAGAAAACAACTGCTTCACATAGAAGGAACCTTTCTAGTGCATTAAAATTTTGGAAATCAAGTAACAAATTAAAAAGTCATAGACATAGGAAGTTTTCTTTTCATTCACAAGCCTCGTATTTTCATCTTTCAACGAAGATATGGATAGTATTTGTTCCCTAGATTGGAAGTGCGCACCTCAGTTTTCGCAGACATTTGCTAACCAATTCAGATAAGAATCTTCACGTGTATTACTTAGTAAGAACTTTTGATATAACTGTTTAGCGTTTTGTGATTATTTGAGAACACACTTCCGTAATTTCAAGTCATAATTTCTTGTTGAGGAGCTTTCGCACTTTGTGGTCATTACTGCAAACGATTCTTGTTTTCTGAATGCCTTATAACAATGGGTTATTAATTACCATGGAGACTCTTTGTAAATTAAGTTGCAAAAAATAGAAACCTCGATCCAATCAAATGAAACGTGGTTTCGCGAATTAATTGGACTAGACCATTCAATGAAGTTATAGCGAAAAACAGATATATATGACACCCCGAAGTTGGAAGAAAAGCAGGAGTGAGAAGGAATTGAACAGTGCACGGAATGTAACATAGTCGTGCGTGTGGGAAATTTAGTTTAATATTGCTCGGGCAAAGATTCGATTCTGTCTTGCATATATTAAACTTTCGCCACAACTACATAATCATACACTCGGACCCGAGTATCGGGTTAAGCTTGATATACAACATGTGTGGATCTGAGTTTAGTGTACTTCTTGACGACAGAAAATTTTCCCTTGGCAATAAATTGCCAAGCTGATAACCGTTCCAAAAAATTCTTGAAAAGTCAGAAACTCGTAAAGTTATTTTTCTGGTAACTCTACAATTGGAATCATTCCGTTTCTCGTCTTGGCCTTTTCGTGCTGGACTGGACCCTTGACTGACATTTTTTTCAAAAAAAAAAAAACCGGGTCGATAGTCAAGTGTTCATTACAAAATTTCTCTTTTTGGGCAGAATACCTTTTTCATCATTACGTGACCGAATGTTGTTACAGAAAGGTGGAAAAATCAGCATAAAAAAAGAACAACTATTTCTGATTTGGAAACAACGAGTTTCAAGACTTTTTACGATAAATGTGGTTGGTAGTCAAACGTCCATTACAAAATCAGGCTGCGCAAACGGAAAATCAGTTTCATCACCACTTTTCTTAAAAATGCTACGCGATCGTCACTATTAAAGGACAGTGATTTGTCACCTTTCTTTTTTAAAGAAGTTTTCAATGTTTTTTGTTGAATTCGTTTTACATATCTTTTTGTTTGATTGCAATGCTTAGGAAATTGGCATTCCAACATCATTCTGTTTTCTGTTGAAATGACTTCGAAATTGAGCGTTTTTTTTAATATTTGTCTTAAGTATTTTTGTGCTATTTAAGCGTTTTCTTCTAAATACAACCTTTTCACTTTTTTTTTTCCAACTTTTCAAGTTGCGCTAAAATAGGACTTTATTTTTAACATTCACATAAAACGCGTCAAAAAGGCTTTAAGAGACCATGAACCGATAAAGAGTATTTCTCTCTGCAGCATAAATAAATAACTGAGTTCATTGAAAACTTGTAATAATTGATTGAAATTGGATATATCTGTGCTTAGAATTTAAGTTAAAGACTCAAGTTTGTGATTTATGAGGACAGAAAGTAATAGGTAGTATTGAGCGCTGTTACCTGAATCCATATTTTCGCCTACAATTATTTTCTCGTTTTTAATTAAAGTATTTTTGATCGTTCGAATAAAGGAGTACATGTGTACCGAGCGTTCACACGCTTTCTCATTTAACTAACCTTTGGAGCTACTTTATTCCGTTGAGAAGGAGAACCTCGCATTGTGAAAGAACAGTGACTTGCTTAAATTAACTATGTAAGAAATGTAATAAAACGGAAATTATTAGACAGAGAGGTTGGAAGTATTTGAGAGATTAGAGGAAGTAGCGAGATCCATGAACGCTCAAAAGTGGCGCGAAAAGGTGTGAAAAGATCTTCTAAGAATTTATTCTTAGTTCAGATCCAGTATTTGCAACTCTACTAATTGCTGTTACTAAGGTAGAATTCTCAATTTATAGTCTATGGTTAAGGACACGATTTCGTAAACGCTCCACATTCGTAATACAATTGGAGTTTTGATCAAACTAAAGGTAGAATAAATTTAGTCAGACTTGTTTGTTTGTTTGATTGTTTTATGGGATATACAGCAACAATGACTATTATTCCCTTTTCCATAGATTCTTTTAATTCAATAAATATCAAAATATCTCATCTTTTGGAAGAATGCTCAGAAAACGGGTTTATTAGCCATGGTTCTATCCAAAAATTCTTTGAAATTTATATTTTGCTGTGGGTCTTTCTTAAAAATATTCCAGAGACGATTTCTGTGAGAGGCGTATTTATTGCAGGTCAAAAGAATATGTTCCAAATAATTGATTACAAGTTCCACATTGTGCGTTATCATTTAAATTTAATTCATGCAAAAGCCCTGGAGTTATAATCATTTTGCTGATGATTCAGGTGCTTAGTATTTCTTCTCTTCTATTTTTTATCCATTTAGATATTATGTCAATGATGGGGATGTTTTCCAAAGATTTCAAAATATTTGCTTGAATAAAAGTTTTCATTAGTTCTTTTCATTTTGTCGTGGAAAATATCGCTATTGATGTCTTTTTGGGCAATCCAGTCAAGGTAGCCAATGGATTCCGTTACCGATTTTAGGAGATAATCCACCTGTTCATTCCAAAAAACCTTCAAATGTTTCGGAATCCAAAGGAGAATCGTCTCAGTTCTAAATTGTGATTGAATGAAGATTTTACTGGCTAGTCTATGAATGACTTTTGGGGATTTTATAATGCGATTTTTAAAGCTGATTCAATTAACAGATTTTCTTTTCATTCAGTTAAGTCATCTAGAGCTTGGCATATAGCAAGTACTTCTGCTGTAAAAATAGAATTTATATGATTTACTCTATAAGCGAAAGATGCATTTTTCGTGATACATGCTATTGATGTCATATGTTAATTTTTTGATGCAGCCGTAGCCATAAGGAAAAAATCTCTGAATCTCTGATTCATTATTTCCACACGCACAAATTGTCCTTTTATTATACGAGTTAGTAAGTTTATATTTTAGAATCCAAATTCCTCTGTATAAATCTCACAAGGAAGTTCTGTGCATAATATCAATTTAGGGATTGATATGATTTGTTTTTCATCAAAGCCCAAAATGCGAAAAATATTCCTGGTGTTGTGTCTGTCTCCTTCCAAGATTTCCAGATTTATTGTTTCAAAGCTAGTGCGGTGCGTAGGAGAAAAGTTACCATTTGATATATGCGATAAAAATATTTATAAGCCAATCGTCTTATTTTATCAGAAAGTATTTCCTGATTAACCAGTTGTAAGGGCACAATATTTTGGGATCAATTGTGGAAGTCCCAATGCAATTCTAAGAGCTTTTGTATGTAACTATAATATGTATAATATTGAAAGGTTTGAGCTGGTTATCAAACCATTTATTTATGATATGATAAGTGTAGTAAAAAGTACTTCATATACTATTGTTAGTTAATTTAATAAGATCTGTAGCTCTTGGGCCGTAGTGTTTATACGTCATACCTGTTATGGCATTAATTTTTGTAAAGCTTTATTTTTCATTTGATTCACCATAAAATTATTTTGCTTGCGTTTAGAAAAATATACTCCTAAATATTTAATGCAGCATTGCCATGGGAGTAGGTACCCAGCCAACATAATAGTAGGATATATTTGAATTCTCTTATTTGAGAGTTCCTCTATTGTACTTTTGTCGAATTCCAGAATATCTCGTAATTTCTTATGGATGATATGGAGAGAATGATGACAGCAATAAATAAAAAGGTCATTAGCGTAAATTGAGCACTCGACTCCTGTTTCTAAAGTTTCAAAGATATCTATCGTACATGTAGATTGTAAATAATATGGGGAAGAGAACACTACCCTGAGGGACCCCTTTCAAAACATTCTTTCTTGATGAAAGACTTTCCCCCATTGGATTTGAAAAGATAATATCATATAAATCTATTGTGCTATTTTTCCTGTCATACCTAGCTGTAAACATTTATATATAAGGCCATCTAGATACACGGAATCATAAGCACTCTAAATGTCCAGGCTAATTCCTACGAAAAATTATTTTTTGCTGTTTAGCATCTACTATAGCTTTATGTATAAGGCACGATGCAATTCTACAGTCTTCAAACGGACAAATCCATAATGTTGTGGATAAAGTTTTCTTTCTATTGTCAGAAAATAAGAGATGCAACTAGCTAAAAAATTTTCAAAATTTTTAGAGAGAACAAAAGTTAGAGCTATTAGTCTATAAAAGGATATTGTAGTTTTATCTTTTCAGGTTTTTGAATTTGGAAATATGATTGAATGTTTCCAAGATTGAGGTACAATCGAATTCTCAAATAAATATTGAAAATAATCAAGAACAGCTGCCCGTTGACTGTTATTCAAATTTTTGAGGAAAGAAACTGTAATGTGATTTGCATCTGGCGTAGTGTTTTTGGATACTTGTATAGCTTACATAATTCAGAGAGATAGAGTGGTTTATTTAGTATTGTTATCTCCCGTACTTAAAGCCCGCCTCTAGAGGGCGTTCATATGTACAGGAGTGAGTGTAAGATGCCACACAATCCCTCTCAGACCTGACCGAATCTCCCAGCGGAGCTGATGTGAGCGAGCGAGATGGCACTCGTGAGTAAGAAGAGTAAATAAATTATTGTTGTTGTTATACAACCTGATCCCTTTTTGTCTTAGGACATCAGTGAACTATAATCTAATGATTATTAACTAAGTTAACAAAAAAAGTATAAGTAAAGAAAGTGTTGTGTGTACGTGTGAAGAAAAGAAAAATTTTAATATCTCAGCAAGTGGGATGTGTATCGAAGCCCACGGTCAAACTGACATTATTCTAAGAGAACTGTACAAAAGGATGTGCTCTGTAGGGCGCTAACCTACCGGAATTCTGAAAGAAACGATAGTATTAAGTATGTCGTCCTTCTCAAAGGCTTTGAAATGTAATCTATTATAAATGGTGGAAGAATCTGGTATAAAAGTTTCACCTGAAGCTGAAAATAAACAAATAATTACAAGAATAATTAATGATGAATATTATGCAGAAGATTTCGTGGAAGGATATCTCCAGACGATAATTGAAGAAAGGATCGAAAAAGAAGAAAAGGATAGGTAATGGCAAAAAGAAATGAAAGAAATAGACGAGGAAAGAAGTCTAATATTGGAAAATTTAAGACTAAAGATCAGAGGAGAACCAGAATGTTTTTCCTGCAAGAATTACGTTCATGTCGCAAGACATTGACCCTTCTCATGTACCTTATGTGGAAAACTAGGACACTGCAGAAAACAGTGTACAAGAAGTACAAGAAATAAGAGTGAACCAAATATAATTATTTTTAGTGATCGTGATCAAGATTCAAACTCATATGATATGTACAGTAAACCTGCGATCATTAATGGCCATAGGGTAACTGCTCTACTGGATACCAGATTTTCAAGTTGATTTCCCAAAAAATCAGTAGCACGAAATTTGGGACTAAACATTTTACAGTATAAAAAATATCTCTTTACACCTAGTGATTAGTTAAATCCAGTCACTCAGAGTTTAGGTATGATAAAAGTAGATCTCCAAATCGAAGAAGCTTTAGCAAACAATATTTATGTTTTTATCGTCCCAGACTCAACTGAACCAGTTGATTTATTGAGTGGACGACCGTTTTTAGACCTGACACACATAGCTTACGCAAGAATCGGTGAAGAATTACGAATTCTGTCTCAGCAAGAAAAGTTTGAATCTGAATTGAAAGAAGGGAACCAGAAGTTTACCGAAATTCGGAAGAGAATTAAAAATTATCAGAAACATTAAGGGTACAAGATGCCAGTATTGAAATAAAGGAAGAAAGACGAATTGGTGATGAAAAACAAATTCAGTCTCAACAGGAAAAATTTGAGCGTGAACTGAAGAATAAAGAACAGAAATTATCTAGAATACAGGAGCATAATGAAAAGTTAACGGAAACAAGAAGACATTAATAGAGATAAAGTAGAAGCCTTATTAGCACTAGACTGAATGACAAGGAAAATGAGAATTATAATATGTTAAAGGAATTAGAAAAAAATGTGGAATGAAACCTGCACCTTGAATGAAGAAGAAGGTGGAATACTGAGAAAAATAAATGATTACAAGAAGAAAAAAAAGGATGATTTGAAGATATTAGCCGACTTTCGAAAACAAAAAAGGTTGGGGAAAAAATGCAACAGAAAATATAGAAAGAAAATAAAAAGAACTGAAAAAGGGGACAACAACGATATCAAAAACCATTCATATGTTTAGAAGGACAAAAATTATCTGGAGCTCAGAAAATCAATGAGAAAATTTTAAAGGACGATACAAGAGAAAAAAATTCCCATTGAAGGAAAGAAGGAAGCAGAGTTCTTCAAAACTGACCCTACACCAAATCCGATATAGTTGGGAAAAGATAGTGCTTTACGACAAATAATTAGGTGGACAGAACGAGTGGTTAGCCAGTTTCCTCTCCACAGAAAAAAGATACAGTTTAAAATGAAGGGAGCGATCTTAATGGAAGGGAAGGAAAACAATAAAGGAACCCACAACATTCCCCAGTCCCTTGAAAGAGTCACCAAGAAACATGTTTCAGAAACCAACACCGCATTACGAAAAAGTTCGTACAAAACTTTCAGCAAAAAAAATAAAGAAAAGAGTTATTGAACTCTCGAGGAGAAAGTCCCCCTCTCAAAAGGCAGGAAAACGAAAGGAAACTCCATTTGACACGGGGGGGGGAGCTAACAGGACTTCACTAAGGAATGAGTCTCCATCCCCTTCAGTAACAAGAATTTGGGACACCTACAAAGTTACGCACCTACAAAGTTATATAACTTTCTTCCAAAATATTTGACGTAACAAAAATTCAAAAGCACCTTTTTTTTTAAATACAATAAATAACAAATAGAATATGAACTGAAAATCACAATATAATTCTAAATACTATTTTTTTATATTTTTAATTCCACTTGGTATTGAATGGAATTTTTAGTCTGCAGCAGATACTACTAATTAAATCCTTTTTATAAAAATCTATACAAAAAGTTGTTATGACATAAAATTGAATACATAATAAAGTAATATCCATAATCATCACATTAGACAAAGCAATAATTTATAATGAAACAAATACTGAAACAAATAAAACATTAGAAAGCTCCAATTTTTCACTGGTATGCAGCTTTTGAAAATGTACAATGAGTATGTATTTTATAGTGAAAAAAGTACTAAAACAAATATGACATTAGAAAACCCAAATTTTTCACTGGTATGCAGCTTTTGAAAATGTACAATGAATATGAATTACATACAATTTGTGATGAAGAAAGTTGCTAAAACAATACAAGCAATAAGCCAATTTGTAAAAGAGTAAATGCCTATACTCAAAGTCTGAAAGTATAATATTTTAAACATATTTTCTCTAATCAGGCCATGGAGTGAGACTTGTATCTGCATGATTATGACTCTTGCCACTGCCAGGTACTTCATATAATTATAAGACTGTAAAGCCATTGCCCAACTCATAAGTTGTGGATTTAATTTTACATAATTTTTAAGCCAAACTAAAATAGTATGATCCTTCATGGTGATGAATTTATTTGGCACATCCAAATAACACTGTAGTTTCTTCACAGCAATTTCTTTGGCAGCGCACTCTTTCTCTGTAATAGAATATCGCTTCTCAGTTCCTAAAAACTTCTTTCTGAAAATATCAGAAACGATACACTTTTTCTCTAAGGAATTTCTCTTTTTCTTACAATTTAATTCATTATCTTCACATTTACTAGTCTCATATACCTTGACATTATCGATAGTTACACTTTCATCAGATTTGGGGAAGTTAATGAAATATTTTGAACAAATTTTCTTAGAAGAATGCATTTTTTACAGAATTTCTTTCATTTTGAATAACAAGTGTTATCTTCATTATTTCCTTCCTCTGAACTTGATATTTCAGATCTAGCAAAAGAGATATTCTGATCTGCCGTATTGTTCAGTTCAGGATTTTCATTCATTTCACCAAAACAATCTTCATTCAGTTCACGCTGAATATGACTTTCTGGAACTTGTTCAATATTTTCAATCTTGTTTTCAGATTCAACATTTTCTGCATGGACAATTACTGGAGGGACTGCAAGTGGTTCTGTACAGAATTCCTTCAAATTAACTTTGATTAATCCTTTGATAGCAAAATCTTCACTAGCTGGTGGTAAAATCTCTTCATCAATTTTGGAATCGGAAAATTCTTCTTTAGCATTAAAACGTGGCACGACATCATGAATTTTGCTTTTCACGGGTTGATCAGATAACTGCATGGAATCCCCAGTTGGTATATCTGCAGCTCTTGCTTTCAGTTCCAGTTTTTCCAGCTCAAAGGCTCTAACTCGTGCTCTCTCTTCCAGATCCCGTTCTTCTTTTTCCAGCCTTTCAATCCACTCTCGTTCTTTTTTTTCTTTCTTCTTTTTCCATCCTTTCTCGTTCTTCTTTTCCCAGTTTTTCTTTTATTTCCCGTTCTTCTTTAATGGCACCAAGTAATTCAAGTGTAAATTCCTCATTATAATCAGGATTTTCAACAATCAGTTTATATAAATGAAAAATTTTAAATTCAGGTTTTACGTTTAAACTCAATTCTTCAGCTAACACTTGTAAATCCTGTTTCTTACTTCTAGCTAAGAAAGTCATGTTGGAGAACTTTTACTTGTATGTGAAATTAAATAATTTCGATAAATGAACGTTGAAACAAAACAGCTTTAAAGAAAGCCACTCGGAATAGATGACGCTAATTCTTGAACAAACAAAGCAGTATATGATGTCAGAACAGCACAGAAAAAACAGTCCGCAGAAGAAAAAAAATGGCGCTTGAAATCGAAGAACTTTCACTACCAGATAATCCTTCGGACAAAAGGAAAAAAAACAAATTCAGCAACAGATAATATTTACTAAACAACTTCTTCAGGCAATTCCGAATATCTCATTTTCAATTTAGAAACTCAGAAGACCAGCATTATTTGATTGAGGTAAACACTCCAATTCTTCTTGTGGAGACAGCACTCCCGCCATTCGAATAAGCACATCTGAATTTCAATTATCTCGGTGGAACCTCCAAATAATAGTCTGTACTGTATTGAAGACTATTAATAAAAATGACTTGTTTTCAGGACATCACATTTATTTGCACACATCTTTTCAAGCATAAATTCAAGACACAATTTTACACAAGCAACCATTTATCAACGTTCGTCTTTACCTCTCGGAACCAATCTCAATACTCAATTTCATATCCGTTGCCAGTAAATTATCTAAAATCAAAACTATGATCTGGTGTTGCCAAAAAAAATATCTTAATAAAGAATATTGAAAAATGTATTACTTTAAGTTTAAATCGTCTGCTTTTAAAAGAAGAATAGGTATTGTCTTAAAAAAAGTATCACATTAAATTAAATCGTCTGCCTTTATAAGTTGGACAGATAATATCTTAAAAAAGTATCACAATCGTTTGTTTTTAAAAAATTGAATATGTCACAACCTATATATTTTGAATTAAGAATTAATGAAGAGTTATTTTCGCATGGAACATTAAAATGTTTTAAGGACTGAGTAATTAAAGATCTTTTCATTTGATTATCTTCAACAAAAATAAAGAAAGAAAGAAAGAAACCCATTGATTGAATGTTATTTTAAGAGGTATTTTATTAATTTAGTTTTGGACAAGAATAAGTAATTTTAAATATGTTAACAATGTTTTATTTTGATTTCATTATTTGAAACAGAAAATTATCTATTTTGTGTAAGAATTTAAAGTTAATGAATGTGCTAGCTTTTAAATGTGTGTTTTTTATGGATTAAACAGTTCGAATCTTAAGTGTACCAACAAATGTTTTTATGTTTATGTGATCTATTATGATGAGAAGAATAATTGATATTTCTAGATAATATGCTCGACAAATGTTTTATTTTGATTTATAGTATTTGAAATCGGAAAAAATAATTTATTTTGTTTTAAGGATTCAGAAATATAATGATCAGGCATGTAAAGATTTAGGAATGCAAATTTGTAATGATTTATTTTTGTGAAGATCAATTGTTTGCAAAGAATTTGTAATGATTTATTTTTGTGAAGATCAATTGTTTGCAAAGAATTTGTAATGTTTTATTTTTAGAAGTGGATTTTGAAATGATCTATTTTTGTAAGGATTTGATCTTGGAATGTGATTTTGTAATAATTAGGAATATTATGATTTAGGAATGCGATTTTGTAATGTTTTAAGAAAGTGTTATTATTTTGTAATGATTAGGAATGTAATTTTGTAATGATTAGAAATGTTATGATTTAGGAATGTGATTTTGTAATGATTTAG
>BMAW01033804.1:67685-94326 GCA_019974015.1 Nephila pilipes | reverse complement strand
TATATATATATATATATATATATATATATATATATATATATAGAGAGAGAGAGAGAGAGAGAGAGAGAGAGAGAGAGATTTCCTAGTACCTGAATTCTAAAAGTGATTCAAAGTTAAGTTTGCACATGCGATATGTTATTTTGTAGACGTTATTCTGTTCTAAACATTTCACTTAATTTTTTTTCTTCCTTAAGTCAGCATGTGCATATAATCATTATGTAAAAATTGTAGAAAAACATGACAATCTTTTCCTATAAAAACATGCGATTCAAAAGCATGACTAATTAGTAAAGGAGGAAAAATTATCATCTTAGTAAAACGATGATTCTATCATGCTCGTGTTCTGCTATCTGCATTCAGATAGCATTCATCTGTGATCCGCGTTCTTTCATTTAGATCCTTCCGCCTCCTCCTTAAAATGCCACTTTGAAGCCACTTCTTATATATTTTACCACTTTTCTTAAAATTAGCCTTTTTTTTTTTTTTTTTTTTGTGCGATTGCTCTATGAGTATCATGGCTCATGTAAATATCGAGTTTGCCATTCAAAATTAAAATTAATTAAACTGTAATATAGGCTATTCTCGCCACTTCTCTCAACCAACATCTGGGTTCTTTCCACCAAATGAAACGCGGTTGTTCATGTTAGGTAAACTTCAGTAGTGCAGTGAATATATCTCATCAAGTCTTTCAAGATTGATAGAGAATTGAATTTCATATACATTGGCCTCCAAAATTTATGGTAGAACATGTTTTTCGAAGCTCACCATAAAATAAATGGTAGTAACAATAAATTCATAGTTTATATGAATGATAATATAACGAACTTTAAAAAAACTTATGCGAAAACGATAGCTACCACTTTTATTTTATAGAAAAGTACAGGTATACGTGAGTGAGAGAAAAATATTCAAATACCAAACTTTCGTAATTTCGAGAGTAAGTTTTGTTGATTTTCAACTATTGTTAGCAGTTTAGTTGACTATAGTCAATAGATTCTATCAATGTCTAAGAGAAGCAGTTTGTCCGATTCGTTAACATCTTCCATTCGTTGTTCCGTTCGTTGCTGCTGACATCTCACTGTGTCCATGGCTTTGGGATCAATCCTAAGATTCTGTGTCCAGAAGACATGTTCCATTCCGACAACGAGCTACAAAACCTACAGAAGACCCGTTTTCCAGCTCTTTCGGCCCTGAAGGAGAAGAACCACTATTATGCCGCAGCTTGTTGTAGACCACTTTGTAGCCTCAGGGAGAAGAATCTCCGTTACTACGATGCAAAGACGCATTCACACTGCAGGTCTCTATGCAAGACGACCAGTTGTGTGTGTCCCCCTCAACGGACGACAGAGAAGCGCCCTCTTATGTTGGGCGAAAGAACACGTTTTCTGGACCAAATAGCAATGGACTTCAGCACTCTTCACAGACGTGTACAGATTCACACTGGAAAGTGATTCATGGTGTCTACTGATCTGGAGGGAACAACGCACCAGATATCATCAATCCAAAACTGTAGAAAGACACAGTTATAGAGGTGGGGGAATCAGGGTTTGGGCAAGAATCTCACTCGGTGATCACACTGACCTACATGTGTTCCTTGGAGGAACTATGACTGTTGTGAGATATCGGGATGAGATCCTTTATCCATATGTCCGCTCATATTTTGGTACTATTGGTAACGATTTCATTCTGATGGAAGATAATGCATGACCTCACAGAACTGAAGTTGCTGAGGACTATCTTGAGGGTTACGGTTTTGAGCAGATGGGATGGCCAGCTCAATCTTCAGACCTGAATCCGATAGAATATCTTTGGGTCTATCTTGACAAACAAGTTGCTGCTTTAAGTCCTCCTCCAAGGTCGTTACATGAGCTTGAACAAAGCTTACTCCGTGTCTGGTCTTCGCTTTCGGTGTCCGACAACTTAATTGACAGCATGGAAAGTCAATGCCACCAATGCATTCTAGTTAGAGATGGACACATTCTTTATAAGTTCCCTTTTTTTTATAATGTTAATGTGACATTTTACCATATAAAACTGTGATATACTGTTTACTCCAAGAATGGACTTTTCCACCAGGAGAGCTTTTTTTTTTGTTGTAAATCATTTCTGCATGAAACTTATGTACATTTCTATGAAGCATTCAACAAATAACTTTTAAATGCCCTCCAAATTTGTTGTTTCTTTATTTGCAAAGTATACGCAAAATACTGGTTGTACCTTAACTTTTGGATGTATATAGAAAGGTTATGGTAATAGGAAGATAGCAAGGGTAAAGACTTCGAATAGGGAGTTTCGTATGTCTCTATGTGATTCAAAGAGATTGAAGCTGTCGTCGAATTACTTCTTGATAGATTTTCTTGCATCGTACTCCGGTCAGCGATTTCTTTGATACATTAAGGAAGTTGTTAGTGCTCGTGGCGAGAGACATCGCATTGATTGAGAGTCTTTCACCTGTTAGGGAAATACTAAATAATATTTCGAATATTAATTGACTAGATTCCTGAATTGTTGGTGTGTGACTATTTTAATGACTTTATCTGTGCTTAGAATTAAGAAGAAATTTAGATTTACGATTATTTAGGACGGTAAAAAAGGTAGGCCACAGAACTGTTCAAATTTAAGAAGTTGAATAGGATACTCTGTAGCTTTGATGTGACGAATTTAGAATGGCTGATAGGAAGGAGAATTTATTTTAGAACTTAGTAATAATTTTTGAAATGTTTTAGCAAATGAAATGTTATTTCGAAGTATTATTTAAAATTTCATTTTTGGCAAAAAAAATGAACCATTTTCAGGAAACAGAATTAAAAAAAAAATTCTATTATTTCCCTGTGTTATTTATAGATCTATGATAAACTTTATACAAAGTAAAGTATTTTTTCAGAAAAAGTAAAGTAGGTTTTTATTTGACTTCCTAAAATAAAATACATTTTCACTTTCAGTTAAAATAGAAAGGTCTAAGAAAAATGGAAGAAGCCTGCTTCCGAAAAGGTTTTAAGAAAAGAGCCATTAAAAGAATTGGGAATAAAGCAGTTTTACGATCGATTTACTTGGGTGTTATGAGACGAATTTTTTTTTTTTTTAAATATTTCTCACGTTATTTCTTAAAATCAATTTATTACAATACATATTCGTCAAAACTCAATGGGAAAAAAGGCATATGTATATAAATGTGAAGAAATTATTTAATTTGAATATCTGTATTTTGTTTGTTTGTTCTATTATATGATTTGTATACTTAAAAAAGATGTAAATATTTTGTTTTTATATACTTAGAATTTACGCACTTTTGCACTTTGCTGTATATTATTTTGAAAAAAAGAAATAAAATTACATTTATTAATTTCATTGAAAATTCATTATTGTTTTAAAATGATATATATGGAAATAAAAGCTATTTAAGTAAATAAAAGTAATACGTATGTCAAAAAATGAACTAAAATTGTATTGAAAATGTAAAAATTCTTGTGCTGTAAATATATTGCGACATTTGAGTTCTTTGAGATTCGCTTTTTGTGTAATATGTTAATGAGGTGTTTGTCAGAATTCTTAGCATAACATCTCATTGATAATCAAACAGGATATCTAAAACAAGAGAAGGGAAGAGGAATTATATAAAAAAAAAACTATACATTGTTGTCCTTGTGTTATAAGTAAATTGTTTTGATTATGCTGTTATCTTTGAATTCGTAGAGTTTTATGTAAATGCAGGATATGTCCATTAAGAATCGGGATTGAATTTTATGGTCAATATAAAGGAGTGGTGAGTGGTCTTTATGGCTAAGGGAGGGGTTGTGATGTACAATAGGAGAATCCAGTCAGTTGTCTCCAGGCCATGGGATGCGTAGTAAAAAACTTACCCAGAGTAAAAATGCGTCCAGTGCTTGCGTAAAGAGTGACAATGGAGCAAACCTCCCAGAATAATACCATTAAATTTTCTTTAAACTGGAAAAATCCGCTGCGGAGCCTTTTCATATTGTTACGAATCTGCAATGACAGTTTACACTTCCCTGCAACATTACTGTCATAAAGAGACATTTAAGAGATATTTATCGGTCTCCAAGGAAAGCTTAAGGAATGGCCTCCAACCTCGGCGACGAATTTGGGGACAATTGTGACTTTGGTGACGAAGGGAAGGTTCTCGAAAATGCTGGAATATTGTCGATATCTCTAGAAGGAGAAAAGTTATAGAATGTTCCCACTGTCGGAGTTTGAAGTGCAAAGTATTTCGTTGGGAATTTGTCCACAGAAAGCATTGGTAAGCTGGTGAGTTGAACATTATTGAAAGTGCAGTTACTCTTATTGAACAGGCTGTTTTGTATTTGTTTGTGTCTCGAGCCTGCACAAGTGCTGTATTTGTTGTATCTCTTATCTATCCAAATCTTGCTACCTGTGTTTCGTCTTGTTCTGAACATTTGCGAATAAAATGTCGAATACATTTCTTGTTGAGCTGATTTCATCGTACACCCACGGGAGTGAAATTTTTGTAACAATGTATCTAAAACCTGAGGATCCATGAAAGGGAGCATGTTTTTGAGTCACACCAAAAATTCAGTAATGGCAGGGAAGATGTCGTAGACCAGAGGTCTTCAACCTGGAACTTTGACAGGGGTTCTGCAAGAGATCACTATTTGCTTAATCAGAGTGCCAAAATTTTGGTGAAATTTTATTTTTTTACAACGTTTTTCTGAATTTCACTTGGTGTGTGTGAGTGTGTGTGTGTGTGTGTCATCAAATTTTCGATCGTTAATTTAACCAACTTCCCATCAAGCTAGAGTTTTGAAATTTTGGGAATCGTTCGTACTCGCCTAACAATGCAATATTTAGACGTTTGCGACAAGTTTTAACTCATATTTTTTTTAAATAATGCAGTCTAGCCCAATCACTTGGCGCAATTTAAATAATTGCCAAACTTGGCGAATTTTTTTTTTTTTTTGGCTGAATGTTAAGTCCGCTTCGTGGACCAATTCAGCAACATTTGGCAAAATACTGCCAAATAATTCCTGTCTCCAAGAGTGGTTTGACTAAACTATATTCCAACCATTTAATTTACCGGATTAATTAATTTTAGTTAGTTTTAACGTTGTTATGTATTTCACTTGGTGTGTGTCTGTATGTATGTGTATCAGTGTGTCATCAAATTGTCTATTGTTAATTTAACCTACTTCCCATCAAGCTAGAGCTCTGAAATTTTGGGAACCGTTCTTATTTGCCTAACAATGCAATATTTAGATATTTGCGACCAGTTTTAACTAATATTTTAATAATTTTTTTAATAAACTTTGCCACCATATAAAAACGTTGTTTTTAAAAAACGTTGGTTTTTATTTCGAATTATTTTATAAAAGAGAGAATTCTTAAAGGCAGTTTGCTTGTAAAGATAAATATAAATAAACATTTTATAGATAAAATAAAATCTTAAATTGCGCAAAAACCACGTGCTTCAAATACATTAATTGAGACGCATTAGGTCACATATAAGTCTCCTTTCTTTGACTTAGGCGAAGAATCACCCTATTATTTCACTATTTTCAAGGTATATAGTAAAATTGACGCCACTCTTTTAAAATTGAAATGCTAATTCTGATAAAAATGTCAAAATTAGCTTGGTTCAACAAATTGATATATCGACCGACACTCAATTGAAACTAAATTTTAGTCAAGTTGATATTATGCATTTTTGGAATGACATTACAAAAGAATATCCTGAAATTACCAAAAGAGCTGTGAAACATCTAATATCAAATGTTTCAAACTATGTAAGCGAAAAATCCTTCTTTTGTACGCTTCTACAAAAACAAAGTACAGAAACAGATTGGATGCTGAAGAGGACATTAGGTTCATTGCAGATTTCAACGATTATTCCAGACGTAAAAATACTTTGCAATAAAAAGCAATCACAGCCAAACCATTAATTTTTTTGTCTTTTTATTAATTTATTATGATTTAAAATATTGTTGTATTTGTTTATTATTCGAAGAATATATTTAAGAAAAAAAAATATTAGCTTCTTTACCATTCATTATCTTATTAAGACATTTCTGTTGTGATAAAATAGGGATGCAGTAATGATTTTGTAAATGTGAGTAGGATGAAGCTTTGATATCCCATTTTTTTTCTTTTCTTTGATCAAAGGGATTCCTTCAACAAAAAAAATGGTATGCCCAAAGGGTTCCTCAAGGTTTAAAAGGCCGAATACCACTGCCGTGGACGAACAACGTGCTGGACGTTCAACGTCGAACCGAACCATTGAGCATGCGACAAAAATTTTGGATTTTTTTTTTTTTTTTGATTGCAAGATAAGTGTTCCTTTTCGTTATATTAACAAAGGTGTTAAATATAACGAAGTAGTTTTTTTAACGCTTGTGAGTGTTAGTTTATCCAACGCATTCAAAGAGAAATTGCCGATACGTGGAAACTTCATCCTGACGATATGCCCAGTCCCAAGTCGCAGATTGTAAGGAAGGTACTGGTCATCGGCCTTCAACCTACAGTTCAGATCTAACTCTGTCGACTTCTCTTTGTTCCTCAGGATGCAGAGCGAACATCGTTTCAGGACGGTTGATGTGGTTGAAGCGACTTCGATGGGCTGCCTGAACAGTCTTGCAGTTGTCGACTTCAAGGTCTACTTACAAAGAGTGAGAAAAGCGCGGGCAGCGGAGAATCCATACGGTTGCAAGAGAAACATACTTCGAAATTTATTAGCTTACTGTTACCTTCACTAAATATCTTTTTATGACTTCAATCCCGATACTTGAACAAAGCGATTGGACTAAGCTTCTGTTTTGGGTTTGCTAGTTTAGAATTCAAACCTGTGCTTTTTTTTAAGGCATATGAAAGGGAGAAAGAATAATAAGTTGCAACGATTTCAACTGAACAGTGTTACAAAAATACATCAAAAATAACCGTAGAAGTGAAAAACGTAACTTCAATCAATTAAAGTTATAAAATTAGAAGAAAAATTGCACAAGAAATATTTTATAGTGCTTTCAAGGTTTTTTAAAAAAAATCGTAAGCAAATGAGCGGATTAATAAGAAAAGCTTTACATAAATACTAAGCGTGGCTGTTAAATTACGAGACTGATGCTGTAAAATTATTTTATTTCGATGTTATACCAATTTACTTACTATCACCTTCAATATACATCCCTTTTCTACCCCTACAACGCTCCATGAGAATCTACTATTGTTCGAAACTGAGCTGGAAATCTTCTGTCAGCTCCTTCAGAACGCTTTCTCTTTCACAGCTACAACGGACTCAAATCGTATTCATTTTCATGCAGATTTCTTATTAGGAAACAGATAGAAGTCGCATGACTCAAGATCCAGCAAATGATCTAACACTGGGATGCTGTATTTGGCTAGAAACCTCTTAGCAGACAATATGGAATGAGCCGGCGCATTATACTGATGGAAAAGTTTGTCATGCTTTGTCAATTCCTACAGTCTCAGCGATCACACGAATACTTAACCGATGGTTAAATCGAAAAAGATTTCCGGTTTTTTTCGGTATTGTCATCTGTTTTTGACGAGGGAGGGTAACCTAGGCGAGGATTATTTTCAACGTCTTCTCGGCCTTCTTGAAGAGGCTACCATTCATTACCATATACTTCTTTCAAAAAATTATAACTTTTGTTACGACCCACGAGTGC
Source organism: Nephila pilipes (assembly GCA_019974015.1). Taxonomy (NCBI): domain Eukaryota; kingdom Metazoa; phylum Arthropoda; class Arachnida; order Araneae; family Nephilidae; genus Nephila; species Nephila pilipes. The sequence continues at coordinate 86,674 of BMAW01033804.1, read as the reverse complement.
AGATGGCGCTAGTAGTCATATTCTTGTTTTTACAATTTGTATCATTCTTCCTGTAGACATCAACCAAGGAGCACGACGTACCAACCGTCGTTCAAATAAACATTCATTTTTAGTATACAGTCCATAGCTCTTTGTTTTGAATAGATAAGTTTCAAATAACTCAAAGTCTAATCAATTCAACCCCTCTTTCACCATACAACTTTCAATAGCAGTTTTTCCAAATTTTATGCGAAATTTCACAACAATACGTTGCTCATTTGTCACTTTTCCAGCGAAAAAAAAAAAAAACCTCTAATGGGAACGAAGTTATGGATATTCTGATTTGCTTAAAGAAACGCGCGAGGAGCACTGCATTCGAGAGAGAAGGCTTCCCGCTAAGCAGCTGTCGGTCGCAGGCGTTTGGTGCATGCATAGTTACTTCTTCTGTAGCAACGTCAGATTTGTTACTTAATAGCCCACCTCGTAAATTATAACGCCTCTCTGTAATTCCTTTCAATGGTCATTGTTACTAAATCCAAAGAGAGACTGATGAGACAAGAAATTCACGATTTAATAAATTCAACTCAAGTTTGTTATCGTCAAGTTACGAATATGCAGAATCTCTCAGACTTTTCTACTTCAGCGCGTTTGTAATCTTGTCTGAAGTCAATATTGAAGATCCATCTTTGTGATGTACTAGGGTCCGAAAGAGTTAACTTATGACGATTAGGAATTATTGCCATAAAAAATTGCATTCCAAGAAGTAAGAGTGGGATTGTTACGAAACTTGGCATGAAGGTATGCGTCAGGCAAATATGTAAATGATTAGAAATGCAACGGGGTTAAGAATTGCCACCAGAGGACATAGAACTTCGTTCTCCTCGGGTTTTAAAACAGGTAAGCAGAGCTTGCTTGCGTGTATTTAATCTGTTGCAGAGGTATACTTATAAACTAGAGATACCATTTCGCCGCCATCGAAAACAATGTGAACAGCTGTCAGAGTTTGAGAGAGTAGAATGATGGGGATGATGGAAACCGGCTGGTCAGCTCGTCAAGTAGCTCATCACCTAGGCCGTTCTGACTTTACTGTGAGGAGATGTTGAAACCAATGAACAAGAGAGAGGTCTATTATACGGTGATTGGGCTCAGGATATCCTCGACAGACCAATAGTCGAGAAGACATCATACGACACGCACTCATAGCGCCGTCTCATTGCCCACCATCCATACGCAACCTTCATTACGGGCCTCTGTGTCAGTCCGTTCTATAGCATGGCGCCTGATTGAAGGACAGTTGCTGTGGCGGCGCCCATTACGTGTAATGCCATTGACAACCACCGTCGACTCCTATTGGAATGCTTTCGAAGGGATTGGACTGCAACCGAATGGAATCTTCGTCTTTAGCGACAAATCCAGCTTCGATTTGAGCAGTGATGACAATCGTATACGTGTGTGAAGACTGGTGTGATGATATGAAGTGCCATCGCATACGACACACAATCATCCCTAATAGTGATTCAAGGCACCATGACAGCCCAGAGGTACGTTCGTGACATTTTTGAACCACATGTGTTGATGATGCCGCACGGCATCATACGGGACTATATATATATATATATATACTATTAGAAGTTATATCTATAAAAGAAGGTTAGCAATAAATTGTCTCTCGATAACTCATTTATAAATGCGTAAACGCCTTTGAATCATCTACGAAAAATTCTTTCAAACATAAACAGGAAAAAATTGATTGATTGATAAATTTTTAATTAAGTAACAATGAGAAACAATGCGAGGGCTTGTGGAGACGGACCTCGTAATTTTGAACATTGGACAAGTGGCGAGGACGACACTTATGCTGGCACTACCACCTACCAGCTTCCACACCACGTCAACGAGAGTACTTTGGACCTCGACTGATTTGACATGCATCAGACCCGGATACACGATGGGTCTTTTGTGGCATCAGGGCTGGAACCCTCTACTCAACGAAATCAACTGGTCGCGAGTCCGCAACCATGACCCAATCGGGGAAAAAAGGAATTACTTAATTTGCAGTTATCATTGTCCTTGGCATTTACAAAAATGAAGCAAATGCTAAAACTATTGTGAGATCAATACGATGCCATGCATCAAATTGAGTTTTGAAATCTCTTCTTATTATCTGTTTCGTATCAACAAATGTAGAAAAAATATTAATAAAACATTTTTAGTAAAATTAATACTCATGGACTTTGGAAAATTCCCCACTAACCGAAATAAATGCAACTAGCCTATGCATCTCTCGGTTGGAACTTTTTAATTGACTTGCATAGTCTGTAGAGGCGAGGTGCCGTCACTTGACCGAGGTTCAGAATTATGAGGTCCGTCACCAATAGTCTTCAGTTATTTCTAAGTGTGATGTTAATAAACAGTCAACCAACCTTAGATGTCTTCTAAGAAATAAATGCAATAAACAAATATGTATTGGGAAATAATATGAAAGACATAAGGGCATGTTTACTGTGAATTTCTATCTGGAGAGAATAAAATACATTTGAATCTCTTAACTCACGATTCTGCTGAACCCACGGTTTTATTATGGCTCCCTTTTTGTCAGATTCAGACTAGTCTTTTTTCAGATGACATGAGATCTTCCTGTAAAGAGAAGACATTAATATTTTTTTTCCTTCTTTCTGTTATGTATAGGGAAGGATAAACATGCTTTGACGTGCTGAATTGCAAAATCAAACTTATACTCCGAATTAGAGAAATTAGAAAACAGGAGAAAGAAGTAGGTTATAAATGGAGCTTTCGAACCTAAAAACGAGCAAAATGAAAGCGCTGAGGTAGTGTAAGAATCTTTTACGAATCCATAAGTTCAATTTTAATAGTTAAGTACAGACGGTGACTCCTTCAAAAAAGAGAGAAGATAAAAATCTGACCAGCGGAAAGGAACAAAATGTTGTCTTCGAGATGTATCCTTTGAAAATTCGGTTCTAAGAGTAGGATGACCTTTTAATTATTTTTAACTATATACCTTTCGAATTTGAAAATTTAGATAGATCCGAAGCACGAGTTCTTGGAGAGTGAAATTTTCTGATTTGAAAATTTTTTAAAAGATTATTTTCGGGATCTAGCGGTTGGCGAGATTAGCTGTACATTCAACAATTTTATAAGTCAAATTTTAAGAGTTATAAAGTTTTTTTTTCTTGCATAACTAATTTGCGTAATTTTTTTTTTAAAAAAAAAATGTTGCAAGAGTGTAAACGTATCAATGCAGTAAATTCATATCGATGCTAGGGCATACATTATCGACCGATTTGTATCAACTCGCGGGCCGTAACCGTGGCCCCTGTTTACTCCGAGTTAACTATCAGTTAATTTAACTCCCGGTTCAGTAACCAAAACCCGGATAAACGGGATCTATGTTTACTAAACTTGACATTATTAAAAAAAAAAAAAAGGAAAATTGTTTCAGTCCTCATATTATTTGACAGCTTCAAAATAAATAATATTAAAAGTAAAAAATAAATATTTTGAAATGATAGTGAAGTAAAAAGAAATATATGCTTTTAGTCATCAGTTAGTCAGACTTGATATATTTTGTTGACGTTTCTCTTACAAGCAACATTAAGGCTACAAGCGAAGTACCTTGTGATTGTTAATCTAGGCTAAGTGACGAGAACGATATCTGCGCTGACACCATTCTCTCCAAATTTTCACACCATCCTAACCCTGAGTCCCATTTAAACATTGATTACAATAAATGTATAGTCGATGGTTTTATAAAGCAATACGTGTGCCAATTTCTGAAATTGGAAATTTTTAAGAATACAATTTGATTTTATTAATAAACATTTTTTTTTCCTCCAAATTTCATCACTCTTATTTTGTTTGACTCGAAAGTTATATCCCCCCCCCTTCTTTTGAACGTTCTGTCTGACCCCTATATTTCAAGGACCTCTTGGAAGTCTATGCAGGGATTGTCTCTGCATCCAAAATCAGATAACGGTTCGTTTTCTAATTTTGTTTTACTATGTATATCATTTCCAATCGTTATATTAAGGTCATACTTAAGTACTTTATGTTTCCATAACTACGAAAAAAACAAATTCAGGTCACCAGTCAACGATACACTCGAAATTTTGATGGAATATTATTCCAAAAGCTTTATTCTATAAGAAATTGGTTTTTATTCAAGTTTTTAGTGCAAAGAATTTCATTGGCCAAATTAGAGAAAATTGGTTTACTTTGTTTTGTTTTTTTTTAATTTTCAATAAAAATATTGCTTTAAATATTCTTATGTAATTTCAATGAATTATGCAATTAAGAAATGGCAATCGAATGTATTAATTGATGTTTATTTTAGAAAATTTGTGTGTGCATTACCTAAATATTCCTTACTGAATTTTCTCAGAAGAGTATTTCATCGTTTCCCGTTTTGCATTGTTAGGAGAAGGGGATGCCAACTCAGGTGTCGTCCTCGTCACTTGACCGAGGTTCAAAATTACGAGGTCCATCAACAATAGCCAGCGTGTTGCTTCTAGTGCGACTTTAATAATAATAAAAAAAAAAACTAAACTAAACCCACTTTGCATTTTATTATACCTTTAAGGTCTCAAGTTAAAATGACAAATATAGAACTTTCAAAAACTTAAGGAAAGATATGTTTATAATAAACTAAAACATATTCTTTCAGCTATTTCAAATTTTACTGATCTGGTTCGACGGGGCCACATGGCGCGATTAAATTTTTGGGGGCGATAAATCACCAAGTTGGTTATCTATTGCAAATTATTTATAGCAACTCTATATAATCTATAAAAGTGGGTTCGACGCTTTGTTTATTTTCACGCTTTATTGGGTGAGAACGTTGTTTATCCCTGGAACACCGCGACTTTTGCAAATGGCTAGTCCGTTTAAAAAGTTAAAAGTAGATCCTTAAAAAAAATTTATCTTGGCAGATGGAAAAGAAAACCAGGATTAGAAATTTTAATGTAATCGGTTTGAAAACAATAATTTGAATATCGTAGGATTTGTTTCGTTTGGGAGACGTGGTCGGCTGAAAAGAGTCCGCTGGAAGCCTTGTACATGGATCGTTTTGAAATATTTCGTTCTTCCGAAAAGAAGAAAAGCAGCAATAGGAAAGGATTAGGAATTGCAAAGAAATCGTTTTGAAAGTAGTAATTTGAATAGCTTAAGATTTGTATGGTAAACGTCGCTGACCGACAAGCTTTCGTTTAAAATGGGTCATTTTGAATAATCTTGTTTTCCAGAAAAGGAGAAAATCTGCGCTAAAAAGCAATAGAAATTCTAATAACTTCGCTTTTGAAGCAATTAGTTGAATATGACGAGATCGGTAGCTGTTTTCCTGCCGATGGGTGCACATGTCTTCCGAAAAAGGTCAGTAAATTTTAGCCGTAGGTTTTCCAGATGTTTCCTCCTTTTCATGCTATGCAATTTTACGTATCTTCTTTACAGGTGAAATTGTAAATGCCTCAATGCTATTTCATTTTTAATGGTTTTCAGTTTGAAGAGACTTTTATGCTATTCCATTTTCCGTTGAAGTGCTATGCTATTCAAAATCACCTTTTTTTTATACGTTCTATTACGTTTTCGTTCTCTTCAGTTTATAATGAGTTTTTGGGTTTACCTTACTAATTTCTATACATCCTTTAATTCAGCGAAAATGTCATCTTGTTTCAAAATTTGTGTTCCAGACCCAACGATTTCTACATTTCCTTTTTTCCATTGAATAAGCCAACTTATTTCAGAATTTGTCTTGCTAAGTCGACGCCATCTATTTTTCCGCTTCTAGAAGCTCTGGATTTGAAATATCCGCTTTGGACCATCTTGGCGCGATTTCAAATATTTCGCCAAGTGGCCCCTCCGTCAAACTCAAACTCTACTTCAACTTGGCTGACTCAACGGAATATTGGTGACAGAGAGTGTCATTTGGAACTAGAAGATTCGGACTACTCTTACATCTGCACCCAGCTTCAAATGCACAGTCTACATTAGCCCAGGTTACGTGCTTCGTGACGATTTTTCACGAATTCAAATTTTGATTCCGTCTATGATTTCTCTAGCGGATCAACGACTAAATCAATGTCACTCAACATATTAAACTGAACAGTACTTTAAAGGCTTTAAGCAATGTGGTTGAGTTCGAGTCCTAATGCTACTGCAGCGACTCTCTTCTACAACAAGCCAGATGTTTAAATGCCTTACTAACTAGGTAGACGAGATGTCTTGTCGGCCTAGTTGGTTAAGGCAGAGCAGAAAGCGACCGGTCAACATTCTTCGGACCTACTGGTCCATAGTTCGAAACACCGCCGCCGCATCAAGGTCAGCAAACAACTCTTTCCCCTTCCACGGGGTAGAGGAAACTGACCCAAGCAAAAACTGAATTCAACAGGCAGAGATGTACATCAATTGCAGTAATAGCTGAAAAGAAATCAAAGTAACCTTCTGTACAAACCATTGTTTCTCTTCGTATCATCATGGTGATACTGGAGGGGGAGTTTTCAGCGACTCTCTTCTACAACAAGCCGGAAGTTAAGACGCCTTACTAACTAGCCAGACGAGAAATATTTTCAGCATAGTTGGTTAAGGCACAGCAGAAAGTGATTGGTCAACATTCTCCTGACCCACTGATCTAGGGTTCGAAATCTAGGGCTGCCGTATCAATGTTAGCAACTACTCTCTCTCCCCTTCCACGGGGTAGAATAACATTCTCCCGATGCCTCGGAGAAAATCACTAAAGATCTGTCTATAGAGAGACTGTCCTCATGAAGGCATGGGGTGGAAGTTGATGAAAGCTTAAGTGTCGTCCTCGACATTTGATCGAAATTCAAAATGACGTCATCAATAGCCCAACGTGTTGGTTCTAAGTATGGCATCAATACAACTATAAATGAACCCAGGGGTAAGCAGCACGCTAAGAGTTTTTCTGTTGCCCACGAAGAAAAATTCGCCGTTAACCGAGATTTCCTTCCCGTGTACGACCGAAAATTCGTCTCGTATTTTCCTCTTGGTCAGCTATGTCCATATGCATGCCCATGTCCATACGCAGGGTATATACGTTGGTTGATGTGGTTAATTTCCCCAATTTGTATTCAAACATTAAATATATAAATTTCCAATTCCAGGGAAACCATGAACCCTCCGAAGAAACATAAAATATTTTATTAAAAAAACTTGTTTACTTTCTTATTATTTGCATAATCTTTTCATATATTTTTATTTTTTATGTTTCGAAAATTTTCCTTTTGTTTCTTCCATTTAATTTAATTCTTGATATGTTTGTAACATATGTAAAAATTTATAGACCTATGCTTTTCAAAAACATTTTTTTTTTTTAAATTTGGCTCACAGTTTCTTAGTTTTTGCCTATTTTTTCTGATAGTATTGATATTCCTTAACTTTTTATTTTTTTTAAAAAAAATGTTTTCTTTAATTTTAATTTAAGCTAATGAAAGCGACATTGATTTTTAGTGCAATTTTATTTTTGTATTATAATATTCTAGATTTCATAATTTTAGCAGGTTTATATAATCCAAAAATTAATAATTTTTAAATTGTTTGATATAGTTTTTTTTTTATTTTATTTTATTTTTTGTATTTGTTTTATAATTATTTTCCTGCGAATGTTTATTTTTGTATAAACAGACAATCAATTATTTATTTTGGTGGTTTTAATGTAGTGTTATTGACATGCTGGTATTAACATTGTGTCGAACAACAATTAAGTAATAAAAGTAAAGATTTAACTTTTTTAGTTTTCGAAAAATACTTTTTATATATATAACTTAAATTTTTATTTTAATATTTTAGTTTAATTTTTCTCCCTTTGGTTGAATTGAAATAGCTCCACTTTTTCATTTTTCTATTGTTCAATTTCTGCTTTCATTTTGTTTTTTCGATTTTCTTGGTCTATATTTTTTATGATAATGTAATTGCAAAAAATGTGAGGGTTGGATCCATTAAACTAGTTCAAACATACATTTCTCACTCCAAAGTATGAAACAATATTAAGCAACATTATCTCCATGTCTGCATTACTGTAATTATTTTCCCTTTATTTTTATTATGCTGTTTAAGGTTGTTTGTTAGTTAAATTGGTTGTAATTTTTAGTTAATTGTTTATCTTTGTATAGAATTAATATTACTTTATATATATATATATATATATATATATATATATATATATATATATATATATATATATATATTAATATATTTATTTTATATATTTATTTTAATATACTGCTGTTTGTAGAAAATGCAACACCATGAAAGAATCATCAGAATCAAATGAAATTTAATGCAGAAACGACTTGTACTGATACAAATAAATGATGAAATTTTCAAAACAAAAGAAACAAATTAAGCGTCCGAAATCAGTATTTGGTGCAGCCACCATGCGCTGCAATAAGTGCTGCTATACGACGTGGCATGGAGTCAAACAGATGTTGAATATCTGCTTGAGGAAGAGAATTCCATATCGCTTGTATGCGCAACCAAAGTTCGTCTTTGGAAACTGCAGGACGCGGATCACGAGCGAGACGCCGACCAACCATATCCCACACGTGCTCAATAGGCGACATATCCGGTGAATAAGCAGGCCAAGGAAGAAGTTGCATGCGTTGTGCTGAACAGAAGTCTCGAACAGTCCGCGCAACATGTGGGCGTGCATTATCCTGCTGAAAGATAGCTCCAGGGATGCCTTGAAGGAAAGGAACGACTTCGGGCTGTAGCACTTCACGGACGTACCTGTTGCTATTGAGATTACCCTCAATTCGTATCAAATTGGATCGTCCATGATACGAAATCGCACCCCAGACCATAACTCCGGGTGTTCGACCACTATGTCGTTCAATAATACACTCAGGAAGGCAGCGTTGACCGGCATAACGTCTAACACGAACACGGCCATCATGGGTCCACAAATTGAAGCGTGATTCATCTGAAAAGACAACTTGGTGCCAATCAGCTCGCCTGTCTCTGTGCTCAAGAGCCCACTGCCGACGCAGCCGTCGATGATTCGCCGTGAGGGGAATCCTGTACAAAGGCACCCTTGCACGCAATCCACGGCGCAGCAGACGACGACGAATTGACGAAGCCGACAATTGTACACCTGTAGCAGTAGACCAACGTGCTGCCAGCTGCCTGGAGGAAGCTGTGCGATCATTCACCGCCATGCGGAGCAGGTGTCGATCATCGCGCTCTGACGTCACCTTCTGTCGTCCAGTGCCTGTTTTTCGAGTTGTTCGGTGCTCGTCGGTCCACTGCTTCCAAACTCGCATCACTGTGGAACTGTTCCGCTGCATACGAGCTGCTATTGCGCGATAGGAAAATCCTCCTTCTCGAAGGCCGATTATCCTCCCTCGTTCAAACTCCGTAAGTTGCTTGAATTTCTTATTCTTCCGTCGTGGAGGCATACTCAGGTCTCACTAAACGTTTGCCACTAACAAATAATCATAGACTTTTTTCAACGTCCCGCTACAGCACTTTATTTATACGCTTTCAGCATCAATTCAGAGGGCGCTGCGCGCGCCGCGCACGCGCGATGGCTCTGAAACTTTATTAATTTGCATAATATCCTATAATTGACATTTGCTGCGAATTTCATTTGATTCTGATGATTCCTTCATGGTGTTGCATTTTCTACAAACAGCAGTTTATATATATATATATATATATATATAATGTGTGTATGTATTAGTAATTTGTGTAATATATAATATGTGTAATTAGTAATTCAGTAACATAAATAAATATTTAACTAAATTTAGTATAGAGGGATGAATTTAAATGTAAGAGAAATTTTAAAAATTATGAAGAAAATTTATAAATAATTTTTAGATTATAAAGATGTATAGTAAAAACAAAAAAAAATTATTTGCCAAAAATCTGGAAAAAAGAAAATAAGTTATGGATCAAATAGTTGAAAAATAGATCAATATTCTTGATAGAGTTCTAAACAAATAAATAATGACAAGATGATAAAGTTCAAGTCATGAACAAATATAAACCACAAAATGAAAAACAAAGTAAAGAAAAATTACTTAGTAAACGAAAATGAATTAAAACATTTATATATTCTGAATCTAGCTATTGACAGATAAGTCACAGGAATCCAACAACCTCAACAGTAAAATATTAATTACCGAAACAAAAATTCCACAATTTCAAAAAGGAACAAGGTGCAAAAAAACAAATTAGAACAATGTGAAAAATAAATCAACCTGATTAAAAAATATTTCAGCAACTTACAAGAGACACCATACATAGCAACAACCTTAACTCAAATCTCCCACTTAGAAATAAAAATTCGCTGGATCCAGCTTAAAAAAGAAGCACCTGGCATGTTGGTAATCAACATGTACCGAAAGTATAGAGAAATACCTACAGGGAAAGATAAAATTCTAATGCGAGACAGTTTTTTTAATGATTTAAAAACAAAAATTAAAGTGATAAGGATAAAGAAGAAAAAAAAATTTAAAACAGAAGAAAATGTTAAACTTTATACAGAAAACAAAACTTTAAAAAAAAAAAAAGTAATAACTGACTCGAAATTTTTCCTGCATCGTAAAACCTTTGTTCTCCCAAAAACAAATTTTAGCACCTTGAAAAGTAATTATCTAAACATCAGTAGTTCCACTACGAAATAAAGTTATAATTTAAAATATCAATGTTGCCATTTATGTACTTAAATAATATTTAAATCTCCCCCCCCCTCTATATTTTAAAAAAAAAAGCAATATAACTAAGTGAGACAAAGAAATTATAAAGATTAAAAAGTATTCAAAACAATGAGGATAAAATTGTTTAACAAAATCAAAAGATTTTTTAATTCTTATATTTTAAATTGGTTTCTGGAAAAATAACAAGGTAATCAGATAAGATACGTGTATTATAGAATTTATTTAAACTATTTTAAATATCAATATATTTGTTAATCAAATGAATATTTCGTAGGATCTAATTATTCTAAATATTCCTAATCAAATTTCTTTCAAATAAAGATATTTTACTCGCACAAAAAATTATAACTGTCCCAATCAATCAAAAATATCCCTTGATCCCCAGTTTTTAAATTAATATCTAAAGAATCAGTTTCATGCATATTTTATTACATTGTAATAATTTTTCATACGTAGAATAAAAAGTTAAATCAGGTTTATGTTCTGAGTTAAATTTATTTTGAAAACTTTTAGATCATAAATGGACACTTAAACAATATGAAATTATTATTATCTTTAAAATTTTATTCAAAGAAGTAGAAATATGTATGAACAAATCTAGCAGAACTATCTTGTGGTAAGCCTTTAAATTACTTATGTTTTTTATCATTAAAAGTAATATAATTTTCGTTTAAAACTAAATTTAAGAAGATTAATTTTTTTCATTAGAAATGGAACTATGAATTTTTAAATGAACAAAAAAAAAAGTTTAATTAAATCTTTAACATCTATCGAATTAAACAGATCTTCAAAACCATAGCTATATATTGAGTGAGTCTTTTTCTCATAAACATATTTTCCACTTTCATTATTTATAATAACTAACAACAAATTCTTATCCATTATTAACATTATTCTTATCCAAACTAACACCAGATTTTTGTAATTTTTTTTGTTAAATCATAGCTGCTTTTGAAATGTAAGTATTAAAACCATTAGTAGCAGCTCTAAATTTAATAAGAACTAACTTTAATAAGAACTTTATAAAATTTAGGAGTTAAAATATATGAGGAAATTAAACATTATTAATATTTTGCCTTATTTTCTAACATGAAGCTTTAATCTTATTAGAAACTTCTCACCCATTACTTGTAATATAAAGAAAAGAGAATCTTTATTTTAAACCGATGTTTATTGTCAAAGTAGTATACAATTTTTTTGCAAATAATGGTATAATTTTTCCAGGAATTTTACTAACACAACAAATAATAAACATATCCTGGTGTTTTTTATTGAACTTTTGATCTCAATAATTACTGTATTTTTTAATCTTAAAACTCATATATTTAATCTCTTCATTTATGCAGTGTTTAATTTGCTTCACTTAGCAAGATATATTTAATAGTCAAATCATTTAAAAATGTATCAATATTTTTATTAATTTTATTCCTTAAGTTAGTATTATTGTTAGGAATAATAAGTCTCTCTCTCAGTACCTTTATTCATATCTCTAAGATTTTTTTATCTTTTTCAAAATTTATATATATATATATATATAACTACATACATATATATTCATACACTAAAATATATGTAGATATTTATCAGAATTAATTATTAAACTATTTTTTATAGTGCAATTGCTCTGTTACATACATTATGTGAATTTATTATACACGTTTTTCAATAAGAACTGTCGATCAGATTAAAAACAGTGATATTAATGATTTTTTTTTTTTTTTTAAATTATTTTCCCCGTTTTTCTTTTCCTTCTTCAATTTGTTGTCAATATTATGAAGTAGAATTCGAAGAAAATTTGATCTTCAGCAAAATCCTGTCCTAACTCTTTTTACAATATTATCCTTTTATCAAATTGTTAAAACTAATATGATAACGATTTTATAATTTAAAATTCTGATTCTGTAAATTTTAGTAAAAGAATTCTTAATTTATCGTCTTGAAAAAATAAGTAATCCGGCGCCGTTGAACATAGGGGATATCCAGCAAAGGATGTTCCCAATCGGGATCGATTTCGGACTGGTGCCAATAGTAGATCTAACAAAATATTAACGAAACCGAAACTAAATTAAACTTGTCATGAATTTTAAGACATGCGCATTTTACCATATAGGCTTCTTTTTTGCGCAAATCCATCTTTTTGCTTCGAATTTCAAAATCTTGATTACAAAATTTAGAGATCTGCTTTAAATCCAAGTGCTTTTGGAACAATTTAAATTAAAATATGTAATCATTTGCGACAAAAAAAAAAAACAAGCATCTCGGAAAGAAAAACATAATGATGCAATTATTTTGGTTTTTCTTTAGGGAGCGCCGCAAGCGGCAAAATATCAAGGTTAACCTGATTGGATCACATGACTTTTAAGGACCAATGAAAACTTCAATTTACATCCCTAAACCTTACGTTTTAGTATCAGCAATATGTGATATTGTCGCATTGTGGTAAATACTGCAGACGCGTGCCGTTATATTTTAAGCTGTCTGCACTGAATTTGGGGACGTATCAATTTCATAGTTGCATTTGTCTTCTCAGAAAGGTGAGTTAAAAACTTTTGTAATATTTAGTAGGAAAAATTCTCATTCTGGATGTTTGGTTGGAATGTTTTTGTAACATTATTTGGAAAGTTTACTCTCTGAAGGTTATTTTTCACCAGCTATCGTATTAAAACATTGTCTCACTTTAAATTTTTTTTAAAAGCATAAACGCTCATATAACTGGTGTAAAGATATGGATTGTGTTCTAATTTTTCTGGAACAAAAATTGAACAAATGCATTTAAGAAGTACTAACAATTTGAAGTCAAATTTTAATTTTATCATTTGATATAATCCTTTGCTGTGCATTTAGTTGAACCAAAATGCACCGCAGAATATACCTTATCGTCTACCTAAATAGGTAAAAGGTAAATCTAGGTTATTCACATTTTTAATCATAAATATTACTAGAGAAATTAAAATATTAACTTTCTTTCTGTAAATCATTAGTGTACTTTCTACGGTATTTAGGGAAACAAGTATGTGAAATCGAAGTTAAAATTTATTTTTGAATATCTATATCTTCACAAACAATCTATTTATATACATTTTTTATTGGTTCATATCAAAATTAGAAGTAGCAACATTCCAAATATATATATCCCAGAAAGCATTTTAACTTTATATTTCTTTGAAAATTTTACACTTAATCAAATGCATGCAATTTGTTAGAATCATTCCTACCGAAATGAAAAGTTATTAGTTTGGAACTTAAAGCTGTTTAAGGCAGCAATGTTAGTTAGTGAGGCTATTGTATTTTGAATCTGAGGAACCTCGAAGCTTTCCATACAGGCATAGCATAGTTTGGAATTATGATACAAATATTTGAATGTGGCCCTCATCACTTGTTTCATCGGACTATGTTTGAATAGAGAATAATGGCTTTATGTTTGGTTGAATGAATAAATAAATAAAAAGAAACTTTTTTAAACAAAAAAAATTTAAATTTTAATATAAAACATATAAAAAATAAACATTATACAATAGCCCTCCAAATAACATTAAAAAATGCAGCTTAAACTTACAAATTATTATTTTATATCTTCAAAATGTATTTTCATATTTCATAAAATTTGTAAAAATATTTACACAGGTGTAAATAGGTTGATAGCATTTTTTTTTTTTTTTTGTCAGAAATAGATTGCTTGCTATTATATGTTTTTAAAATTAAAAATTTTACAATGCAACAATTTTTAATAGAAGTTTTTTTTAGTAAGTAAATATATCATTTTTGTTGAGTAAAACATGTCTGTGCAAAACTTGAATGAATATTATGTATTTAATTCTGAATACATAATATTCAAACATGGAGATAAGTAATTTTGGTACCTAATTAAAACGTTTTTCTGAATTTCACTTGGTGTGTGTGTGTGTGTGTGTCATCAAATTTTCGATCGTTAATTTAACCAACTTCCCATCAAGCTAGAGCTGTGAAACTTTGAGAATCGTTCTTACTCGCCTAACAATGCAATATTTAGACATTTGCGACAAGTTTTAACTAATATTTTCTTTAATAATGCAGTTTAGCCCAAACACTTGGCGTGATTTCAAAAATTGGCACCAAACTTGGCGTTTTTTTTTTTTTTTTGGCTGAGCGTTAAATCCGTGAAACGGAACAGGGTAGCCACATTTGGCAAAATACTGCCAAATAATTCTTGTCGCCAAGGGTGGTTGGGTTAAACTGCATTTCAATCATTAATTTACCGGATTAATTAATTTTAGTTAGTTTTTACGTTTTTATGTATTTAACTTGGCGTGTGTCTGTCTGTGTGTGTATCAGTGTGTCATCAAATTTTCTATCATTAATTTAACCAACTTCCCATCAAGTTAGAGCTCTGAAATTTTGGGAACCGTTCTTACTTGCCTAACAATGCAATATTTAGATATTTGCGACCAGTTTTAACTAATATTTCACTAATTCTTTTTAATAAACTTTGCCACCATATAAAAACGTTGTTTTTAAAAATGTTGGTTTTTCTCTCGAATTATTTTAACTTGTTATCTTATTTTGTATTGCTCTTTGATTTTATATTCTTATACTTTGTGCTGATTGGCAATGATCAGGATTGAACTAATGAAATTGTACCAATTTATGTGTTGATGCTGCATTTTTCTTGCATTCATTCATATATTTGAAATAAATGTTAATATTCCTAAATTCAAAGTTCGATTTTATATTACTAATGCATATGTTTGTAAGAGGAATTGTTTTGGAGCATCATGTATACTTGGAAGTAATCTTGTATAAATAAATTAAAGATTTCTAGCTCAAAATTTTTTTTTTTTTTTTTTTTTTTAAATCAAATATTTTTTTCAAGTTTTTAATTTAAGAATTTTGTAAATTTTTGTTATAATTTATATTCTAGTTTATTGTTTAATATATTTCATATTCATTTTGAAATGTATTTTACAGCCACATCATGCGTGAATGTATCAGTATACATATCGGACAAGCTGGAGTCCAAATTGGAAATGCTTGCTGGGAATTATACTGCTTGGAACATGGTATCCAACCTGATGGCCAAATGGCCAGTGATGCTGTCCACGATGCCACTGATGATTCTTTCAATACTTTCTTTAGTGACACAGGAAACCAGCAGTATGTTCCTCGGGCCATTTTTGTTGATCTGGAACCCACTGTAATTGATGAAATCCGTACCGGTGTGTACAGACATCTCTTTCATCCAGAGCAAATGATAACTGGAAAAGAAGATGCTGCTAATAACTATGCAAGAGGTCATTATACAATTGGAAAAGAAATTATTGATCTTGTTTTAGATCGCACTCGTTTGCTTGCCGAACGTTGTACCGGTCTTCAGGGTTTTTTAATTTTCCACAGTTTTGGTGGAGGCACTGGTTCTGGTTTCACCTCTTTATTAATGGAAAGACTTTCTTTGGATTATGGAAAGAAATCAAAATTAGAGTTTGCTATTTATCCTGCACCACAGGTATATTCACTTACTCTTTTTCAAATTAATCAACCATCATTTCTGTTTGGACACCAATTTTTTCAAATATATCTTTTTTAAAATTGTGTTTGAGCAGAAAATTAGCTTCCTAAAATAAATCTTTTAAATATATCACATCTATAAATATCTTTTTATAAAATAAATTACAAGATTTGGTTTTTATATTTTCTTATATTGACATTTAAATCACAAAAATGATGCATTTGGCTCTCAATAACATTTGATCAATCACTGCTGTACTCATTTGAAGCATACAATAATGACATTATTATACGTTTTAAGAAAGTAAATAATATTTTTCTTGTAAATTATTTAATTGGACAAGTTAGTATTTTATGATTATGATGGAAATGCATTTGAGATGGAAATTTATTTATATCTAAATTAGTAATATTATATGAATACTGTAAATGTTGTATATTCTTAAAACTTTTCATACAAATTTTGTTAATCTGATTTTTTTAAATAATTGAATAACTCTTTAAATTATTTTTAAAGTTAAATTGTTTGTAAGATTCTGTCTTAATTAGTTTTGATCATAGTTTCTGTCAAAAAAAAATAACAAAATAATAGTTATGATTAAAATAAATGTATAAAAATAGAAAAATAAAACCATTTTTAATAGTTTATTGAAAAATATAAAAATGTATCTGAAAATTTACTTAGGATGAATTTATTTTTAACAGCATTCAGAAGTACTTTATATGGACTGGTATATCTGGTTACATATTAATTGAATTGTTTGTTAAACATTATAACTTGTAAAAAATTGATCCAAGAAATTTTATGGACTGATTTATATTTCCTATTTATAGGTATCAACTGCCGTTGTAGAGCCTTATAACTCTATTCTAACTACACATACGACTTTAGAACATTCAGATTGTGCATTTATGGTTGACAATGAAGCCATTTTTGATCTTTGTGCACGTAACTTAGATATAGAACGTCCTACATATACCAATCTAAATCGTATGATAGGACAAGTTGTCTCGTCCATTACTGCATCTTTGAGATTTGATGGTGCCCTCAATGTAGATTTGACAGAATTTCAAACAAATCTTGTTCCATATCCTAGAATTCATTTTCCACTTGTGTCGTATGCTCCTGTGATGTCAGCAGAGAAGGCATATCATGAGCAACTGTCAGTCATGGAGATTACGAATTCCTGTTTTGAACCATCCAATCAGATGGTTAAATGTGATACTAGGCATGGGAAATACATGGCTTGCTGTCTCTTATATAGAGGTGATGTTGTCCCAAAAGATGTCAATGCAGCCATTGTGTCCATTAAAACTAAACGCTCAATTCAGTTTGTCGATTGGTGCCCTACAGGATTTAAGGTGAGACTTGCATGTTTTTTTTTTCTTATTATTACAGTTGAATTTTGTATTGTATTACATTTTGAAGTTTTATCCAAGCATTCAATTTTCAGTTTAAAGTATCATTTTATTAGAGAAACTTTCATTATATTAATTTAATATTATTTCTTCACTTGGTGGTTATATAGATTTACAGGTTGTTCTTGTATTTCAATTGTAAAGTTGTATTTAGATACATTAATTGAAATATTCATATTAGCTTAGAATTGCTGAGTATGTTAAACAGTCATGCTTTTTTTTTTTTTTTACTCATTATTTTAGATATTAAATTATTTTTATTGCATAGAATTTGTTTTAGAATAGCATTGAATTTAATCATTTATATCTTGATAAATGGTTTTAAATTTTTTTTTCACTGTTATTATGTAAGCTAAATTATTTTAATGAACACAGCTGATTACTGGGAGAATAACTAGTACACGTCTAAAATCCTGTTAAATCGATTACTCCAAACAGAAAAGTGTTGCCAAACAATTATTGATTAGTGTAATTAGATCAGTCAGATTGGCAAGTTGGGTTAGAATTCAGCCAGATTTATATGGGATATAGATTTTATCTTATGTACCAAACAACCTGTAGTTGTAGCACTCTGTAATATTTCTTTGTGAAATAATATGAATGTGTTTCAAACTATATGAATGAATCTGTTAATTTCTATCATTCTATTTGATATTAGCTTTATGATTCATTGTTATATTAATAAGAAAGAAAATTATTTTATGGGATAAATTCAAACAATCAGATTGGTTATCTCAAACATTGAAAAACATAATTTAGTATGTAAGTACTAATGGAATAATTTAGAATCTACATTGTATGTAGATTTATATCAGAGACCTAGACTTAATCTGATGCACTCAGCCTCCCATTTAATCTAAATTGTTTGAATTATAAGATAACTTTTTCTTTAATATAGATGGTATACAAACTGAATAATCCAGAACAAAGTTTCCAAAACTTCTAAATTTTCAAATTGATTGTAATATTAAATATTAATTGATTTCTAAGCAGGTAAATATTAACAGATAACTGGAGCAACAAAAACTATTATATACATTTTAAAGAAATGATGATGAGGTGTATAATGAAGCTACAGTAGAAAAGAGGGTATTATTTGTTAAGAAAGCCTCCTTCCTGATATCACTATCTTGGTAACCAGTTTCTGATGACTACTAGGCCGGCAATTATTTCATTATAAAATCATTTCTATGATGAGACATCATTTACTTTCGTGCTTTTAGCAAAGACTCAACGCCAAACACTACTGGTAACTAAAGATGTACATGTAATAAAAGAAGGATGTACATTGATCCATTTTCAACTTCATGTCTATCCACAGTCACTGCCTGCTCAGTACAATAATAATCCACCCTATAAGGAGTTCACTATAGCCTTGGAATACATGAGAGCAATAATGGAACTGAAACGCTGGCACCA